>JABJVT010000131.1:0-25000 GCA_014170255.2 Drosophila triauraria
AGGAGTGGAGCCTGCGGCTTAATTTGACTCAACACGGGAAAACTTACCAGGTCCGAACATAAGTGTGTAAGACAGATTGATAGCTCTTTCTCGAATCTATGGGTGGTGGTGCATGGCCGTTCTTAGTTCGTGGAGTGATTTGTCTGGTTAATTCCGATAACGAACGAGACTCAAATATATTAAATAGATATCTTCAGGATTATGGTGTTGAAGCTTATATAGCCTTCATTCATGGTTGCAGTAAAATGTATATTGTGTTTGAATGTGTTTATATAAGTGGAGCCGTACCTGTTGGTTTGTCCCATTATAAGGACACTAGCTTCTTAAATGGACAAATTGCGTCTAGCAATAATGAGATTGAGCAATAACAGGTCTGTGATGCCCTTAGATGTCCTGGGCTGCACGCGCTACAATGAAAGTATCAACGTGTATTTCCTAGACCGAGAGGTCCGGGTAAACCGCTGAACCACTTTCATGCTTGGGATTGTGAACTGAAACTGTTCACATGAACTTGGAATTCCCAGTAAGTGTGAGTCATTAACTCGCATTGATTACGTCCCTGCCCTTTGTACACACCGCCCGTCGCTACTACCGATTGAATTATTTAGTGAGGTCTCCGGACGTGATCACTGTGACGCCTTGTGTGTTACGGTTGTTTCGCAAAAGTTGACCGAACTTGATTATTTAGAGGAAGTAAAAGTCGTAACAAGGTTTCCGTAGGTGAACCTGCGGAAGGATCATTATAGTGCAGTAATTTTCCTTACCGTTAATATATATATATATTTTTATTTTAATAATAATAATATAACAAAAAAAATTGCCAAAAATTTACGAACAAAAAAATTTATAATTCGAATAAGCAAATCGAATATATGTATATATAATAATGCAATATTATAAATGCTAAGATACAAAAAGTAAATAAAAATGTTCATTATAAATTGAAAATAAAGCAAATGATAAATTCAAAGTATATACATATTTATTAAAGAGAGATATAATAAAAAGATACACTTCGAGCAAGCAAATCAAAGGTATCGATTTAACATTGAAAACAGCATCAAAGCAAAAGCTGAATGTTAAAAAATAAAAATAATGCAAAAATAAAAACTTAAAATTGCGTGTATATGGACCATAGTATACAGGCGTTGCGTAATGTATTGTTCATTATTATTATGCGCATACATTGGTTAATGCAACAATCCAAAATGTATAATGTTGTACCTGGTTTTTCAGGTTAATGTTTTATATAAAATTTTCAAAATGTATCGAAAGAAAATAAGCCAATATTTTTTATATAAAACTAAGACTTCTCGCAACATTCGTTTTGGATTTAAAAATAAAACAATGTTAATTTATTGAAGGAATTGATATATGCCAGTAAAATGGTGTATTTTTAATTTCTTTCAATAAAAACATTTCTGATGATATATAGAACAAATTTATAAAACTCTAAGCGGTGGATCACTCGGCTCATGGGTCGATGAAGAACGCAGCAAACTGTGCGTCATCGTGTGAACTGCAGGACACATGAACATCGACATTTTGAACGCATATCGCAGTCCATGCTGTTATGTACTTTAATTAATTTTAAAGTGCTGCTTGGACTACATATGGTTGAGGGTTGTAAGACTATGCAAATTATGTTGTTTATAAATTTCATATATTGAATTTTATAAGCATATGTTATATTATTGGATATAATAATTTATTATTGTATTCATAATATTAAAATTTATATGAAAAAACATTATTCTCACATTGTTGTAAATATTTGAATGTGATAAACGAAGAGAAATATTTTCTTTTTTTAATTCAAATAATACTGAGAAATGTCTAGCATAAAAAATGTGAAAATATTTTTCATCTAGAATTGTCTCTTATTAATGAAGCGAAAATTGAAAAACGTTGTAAATGTTATTATTCTTCGTTGGTTTGGCAAAATAAACAAACTTAAAAATATAATGTTATTTTTCTATATAAAAAAGAATTAATGCAATTAAATGTTTTAAACAACCTCAACTCATATGGGACTACCCCCTGAATTTAAGCATATTAATTAGGGGAGGAAAAGAAACTAACAAGGATTTTCTTAGTAGCGGCGAGCGAAAAGAAATCAGTTCAGCACTAAGTCACTTTGTCTATATGGCAAATGTGAGATGCAGTGTATGGAGCGTCAATATTCTAGTATGAGAAATTAACGATTTAAGTCCTTCTTAAATGAGGCCATTTACCCATAGAGGGTGCCAGGCCCGTATAACGTTAATGATTACTAGATGATGTTTCCAAAGAGTCGTGTTGCTTGATAGTGCAGCACTAAGTGGGTGGTAAACTCCATCTAAAACTAAATATAACCATGAGACCGATAGTAAACAAGTACCGTGAGGGAAAGTTGAAAAGAACTCTGAATAGAGAGTTAAACAGTACGTGAAACTGCTTAGAGGTTAAGCCCGATGAACCTGAATATCCGTTATGGAAAATTCATCATTAGAATTGTAATATTTAAATAATATTATGATAATAGTGTGCATTTTTTCCATATAAGGACATTGTAATCTATTAGCATATCCAAATTTATCATAAAATATGGCTTATAGTTTATTCAAATTATTATGCTTGCATTTTAACATAGAATAAATGTCATTAATTTGATAAAGTGCTGATAGATTTATATGACTACAGTGCGTTAATTTTTCGGAATTATATAATGGCATGATTATCAATGATTTTTGTGTTTATTATATGCACTTGTACGATTAACAATGCGAAAGATTCAGGATACCTTCGGGACCCGTCTTGAAACACGGACCAAGGAGTCTAACATATGTGCAAGTTATTGGGATATAAACCTAATAGCGTAATTAACTTGACTAATAATGGGATTAGTTTTTTAACTATTTATAGTTAATTAACACAATCCCGGGGCGTTCTATATAGTTATGTATAATGATATTTATATTATTTATGCCTCTAACTGGAACGTACCTTGAGCATATATGCTGTGACCCGAAAGATGGTGAACTATACTTGATCAGGTTGAAGTCAGGGGAAACCCTGATGGAAGACCGAAACAGTTCTGACGTGCAAATCGATTGTCAGAATTGAGTATAGGGGCGAAAGACCAATCGAACCATCTAGTAGCTGGTTCCTTCCGAAGTTTCCCTCAGGATAGCTGGTGCATTTTAATGTTATATAAAATAATCTTATCTGGTAAAGCGAATGATTAGAGGCCTTAGGGTCGAAACGATCTTAACCTATTCTCAAACTTTAAATGGGTAAGAACCTTAACTTTCTTGATATGAAGTTTAAGGTTATGATATAATGTGCCCAGTGGGCCACTTTTGGTAAGCAGAACTGGCGCTGTGGGATGAACCAAACGTAATGTTACGGTGCCCAAATTAACAACTCATGCAGATACCATGAAAGGCGTTGGTTGCTTAAAACAGCAGGACGGTGATCATGGAAGTCGAAATCCGCTAAGGAGTGTGTAACAACTCACCTGCCGAAGCAACTAGCCCTTAAAATGGATGGCGCTTAAGTTGTATACCTATACATTACCGCTAAAGTAGATGATTTATATTACTTGTAATATAAATTTTGAAACTTTAGTGAGTAGGAAGGTACAATGGTATGCGTAGAAGTGTTTGGCGTAAGCCTGCATGGAGCTGCCATTGGTACAGATCTTGGTGGTAGTAGCAAATAATCGAATGAGACCTTGGAGGACTGAAGTGGAGAAGGGTTTCGTGTGAACAGTGGTTGATCACGAGTTAGTCGGTCCTAAGTTCAAGGCGAAAGCCGAAAATTTTCAAGTAATAAATGGCAATATAATAAAAATAATGGCAATATAATATACTTGAATAATTTTGAACGAAAGGGAATACGGTTCCAATTCCGTAACCTGTTGAGTATCCGTTTGTTATTAAATATGGGCCTCGTGCTCATCCTGGCAACAGGAACGACCATAAAGAAGCCGTCGAGAGATATCGGAAGAGTTTTCTTTTCTGTTTTATAGCCGTACTACCATGGAAGTCTTTCGCAGAGAGATATGGTAGATGGGCTAGAAGAGCATGACATATACTGTTGTGTCGATATTTTCTCCTCGGACCTTGAAAATTTATGGTGGGGATACGCAAACTTCTCAACAGGCCGTACCAATATCCGCAGCTGGTCTCCAAGGTGAAGAGTCTCTAGTCGATAGAATAATGTAGGTAAGGGAAGTCGGCAAATTAGATCCGTAACTTCGGGATAAGGATTGGCTCTGAAGATTGAGATAGTCGGGCTTGATTGGGAAACAATAACATGGTTTATGTGCTCGTTCTGGGTAAATAGAGTTTCTATCATTTATGGTAGTTACTTGTTCCCCGGATAGTTTAGTTACGTAGCCAATTGTGGAACTTTCTTGCTAAAATTTTTAAGAATACTAGTTGGGTCAAACCAATTAGTTCTTATTAATTATAACGATTATCAATTAACAATCAATTCAGAACTGGCACGGACTTGGGGAATCCGACTGTCTAATTAAAACAAAGCATTGTGATGGCCCTAGCGGGTGTTGACACAATGTGATTTCTGCCCAGTGCTCTGAATGTCAAAGTGAAGAAATTCAAGTAAGCGCGGGTCAACGGCGGGAGTAACTATGACTCTCTTAAGGTAGCCAAATGCCTCGTCATCTAATTAGTGACGCGCATGAATGGATTAACGAGATTCCTACTGTCCCTATCTACTATCTAGCGAAACCACAGCCAAGGGAACGGGCTTGGAATAATTAGCGGGGAAAGAAGACCCTTTTGAGCTTGACTCTAATCTGGCAGTGTAAGGAGACATAAGAGGTGTAGAATAAGTGGGAGATATTAGACTTCGGTTTGGTATCGACAATGAAATACCACTACTCTTATTGTTTCCTTACTTACTTGATTAAATGGAACGTGTATCATTTCCTAGCCATTATACGGATATATTTATTATATCTTATGGTATTGGGTTTTGATGCAAGCTTCTTGATCAAAGTATCACGAGTTTGTTATATAATCGCAAACAAATTCTTTAATGAGACGATGCATTTATGTATTTTTGATTTGAAAATTTGGTATAACTCCAATTACTCAGGTATGATCCAATTCAAGGACATTGCCAGGTAGGGAGTTTGACTGGGGCGGTACATCTCTCAAATAATAACGGAGGTGTCCCAAGGCCAGCTCAGTGCGGACAGAAACCACACATAGAGCAAAAGGGCAAATGCTGACTTGATCTCGGTGTTCAGTACACACAGGGACAGCAAAAGCTCGGCCTATCGATCCTTTTGGTTTAAAGAGTTTTTAACAAGAGGTGTCAGAAAAGTTACCATAGGGATAACTGGCTTGTGGCGGCCAAGCGTTCATAGCGACGTCGCTTTTTGATCCTTCGATGTCGGCTCTTCCTATCATTGTGAAGCAAAATTCACCAAGCGTTGGATTGTTCACCCATGCAAGGGAACGTGAGCTGGGTTTAGACCGTCGTGAGACAGGTTAGTTTTACCCTACTAATGACAAAACGTTGTTGCGACAGCATTCCTGCGTAGTACGAGAGGAACCGCAGGTACGGACCAATGGCACAATACTTGTTCGAGCGAACAGTGGTATGACGCTACGTCCGTTGGATTATGCCTGAACGCCTCTAAGGTCGTATCCGTGCTGGACTGCAATGATAAATAAGGGGCAATTTGCATTGTATGGCTTCTAAACCATTTAAAGTTTGTAATTCATTTTATAAACGACAATGGATGTGATGCCAATGTAATTTGTAACATAGTAAATTGGGAGGATCTTCGATCACCTGATGCCGCGCTAGTTACATATAAAAGCATTATTTAATACAATGACAAAGCCTAGAATCAATTGTAAACGACTTTTGTAACAGGCAAGGTGTTGTAAGTGGTTGAGCAGCTGCCATACTGCGATCCACTGAAGCTTATCCTTTGCTTGATGATTCGATACATAATAATATAATATAATAAAATATATTTGGTGGTGTATATCTTGAATAAAATAATATTATTTTATTTTTGTATACTCACCAATATGTCTTATAATTTTGTATATATTGATGGTGCTACATATATATACAAAAACCAACCCTATAAGTGAACTATACTTGAAAGGTAGCCAAATGCCTCGTCATCTTATTAGTGACGCGCATATTTGATTATATATGCAAACATGAACTATACATTTTAGGTAGCCAAATGCCTCGTCATCTTATTAGTGACGCGCATATTTGATTATATGCAAACATGAACTATACCATCTTAGGTAGCCAAATGCCTCGTCATCTTATTAGTGACGCGTATATTTGATTATATGCAAACATGAACTATATATTCTTGGTAGCCAAATGACTCGTCATCTTATTAGTGACGCGCATATTTGATTATATGCAAACATGAACTATACCATCTTAGGTAGCCAAATGCCTCGTCATCTTATTAGTGACGCGCATATTCCTTTACGGAATATTTGATTATATGCAAACATATATTAAAAAAGCTATATTAAAAATGATAAATGAACTATATATGAAAACAATAAGTTTAAAGAATATTGCGTATTTCTTGGACTTGGAAAATAAAGGAATTGGACTAGTTTGATATATAACAATATTCCTTTACGGAATATTTTATTATATGCAAACATGTATTGAAAAAGGTATATTAAAAATGACAAATGAACTCTATATGTTATATAATTGTATATATTGATGGTGCTACATATATATACAAAAAAAAAAAATATAAATGAAATATACTATCTAGTAATGCAAACAATAAGTTTAAAGAATATTGCGTATTTCTTGGACTTAGAAAATAAAGGAACTTGACTAGATTGTTATATAACAATATTCCTTTACGGTATATTTGATTATATGCAATCATGTATTGAAAAATCTATATTAAAAATAACAAATGAACTATATATGAAAACAATAAGTTTAAAGAATATTGCGTATTTCTTGGACTTGGAAAATAAAGGAATTGGACTAGTTTGATATATAACAATATTCCTTTACGGAATATTTGATTATATGCAAACATGTATTGAATAAGCTATATATTAAAAATGACAAATAGTAATGCAAATAATAACTTTAAAGAATATTGCGTATTTCTTAGACTTAGAAAATAAAGGAATTTGACTAGATTCATATATAACAATATTCCTTTAAGGTATATTTGATTATATGCAAACATGTATTGAAAAATCTATATTAAAAATAACAAATGAACTATATATGAAAACAATAAGTTTAAAGAATATTGCGTATTTCTTGGACTTGGAAAATAAAGGAATTGGACTAGTTTGATATATAACAATATTCCTTTACGGTATATCTGATTAAATGCAAACATGTATTGAAAAATCTATATTAAAAATAACAAATGAAAACAATAAGTTTAAAGAATATTGCGTATTTCTTGGACTTGGGAAAAAAAAGGAATTGGACTAGTTTGATATATAACAATATTCCTTTACGGAATATTTGATTATATGCAAACATGTATTGAATAAGCTATATATTAAAAATGACAAATAGTAATGCAAATAATAACTTTAAAGAATATTGCGTATTTCTTAGACTTAGAAAAAAAAAGGAATTTGACTAGATTCATATATAACAATATTCCTTTACGGTATATTTGATTATATGCAAACATGTATTGAAAAATCTATATTAAAAATGACAAATGAACTATATATGAAAACAATAAGTTTAAAGAATATTGCGTATTTCTTGGACTTGGAAAATAAAGGAATTGAACTAGTTTGATATATAACAATATTTCTTTACGGAATACAAAATATAAATAACAAGAAAATATATTGAGTTATTTTATGGTTATAATATGCAAACAATATATGGAAAATGTAATATTAAAAATGATCTGAAAATATATTTCTATACGGAATAATTGATTATAAGCAAACAATGTATGAAAAATACAAAATAATAAAATTTTTTTAGTATAATATGAAAACAATATATGGAAAATGTTATATTAATAAAGACATGAAAATTTATTGAAATGTTGTAGTATAATATGCAAACAATATATGGAAAATGTAATATTAAAAATGACATGAAAATATATTCCCATACGAAATTATTGATTATAAGCAAACAATGTATGAAAAATACAAAATAATAAAAATTACATGAAAATATATTGAATTATTTTATGGTTATAATATGCAAAAAATATATAGAAAATGAAATATTAATAAAGACATGAAAATATATTGAAATTTTGTAGTATGGTATGAAAACAACATATGGAAAATGTAATATTAAAATTGACTTGAAAAATTTATTCCTATACGAAATAATTGATTATAAGCAAACAATGTATGAAAAATTCAAAATAATAAAATTTTTTAGTATAATATGCAAACAATATATGGAAAATGTTATATTAATAAAGACATGAAAATATATTGAAATGTTGTAGTATAATATGCAAACAATATATGGAAAATGTAGATCTGAAAATATATTTCTATACGGAATAATTGATTATAAGCAAACAATGTATGAAAAATGTAAAATAATATGGAAATGTTATCATGAAAATTTATTGAATATGCAAACAATATATGGAAAATGTAATATTAAAATGACATGAAAATATAAGCAAACAATGTATGAAAAATACAAAATAATAAAAATTACATGAAAATATATTGAATTATTTTATGGTTATAATATGCAAAAATATATAGAAAATGAAATATTAATAAAGACATGAAAATATATTGAAATTTTGTAGTATGGTATGAAAACAACATATGGAAAATGTAATATTTAAATTGACTTGAAAAATTTATTCCTATACGAAATAATTGATTATAAGCAAACAATGTATGAAAAATTCAAAATAATAAAATTTTTTAGTATAAAATGCAAACAATATATGGAAAATGTTATATTAATAAAGACATGAAAATATATTGAAATGTTGTAGTATAATATGCAAACAATATATATATATATGAAAAATATAATATTAAAAATGACATGAAAATATATTCCCATACAAAATTATTGATTATAAGCAAACAATGTATGAAAAATACAAAATAATAAAAATTACATGAAAATATATTGAATTATTTTATGGTTATAATAAGCAAAAAATATATGGAAAATGAAATATTAATAAAGACATGAAAATATATTGAAATTTTGTAGTATGGTATGAAAACAACATATGGAAAATGTAATATTAAAATTGACATGAAAATTTATTCCTATACGAAATAATTGATTATAAGCAAACAATGTATGAAAAATTTAAAATAATAAAATTTTTTAGTATAATATGCAAACAATATATGGAAAATGTTATATTAATAAAGACATGAAAATATATTGAAATGTTGTAGTATAATATGCAAACAATATATGGAAAATGTAATATTAAAAATGACATGAAAATATATTCCCATACGAAATTATTGATTATAAGCAAACAATGTATGAAAAATACAAAATAATAAAAATTACATGAAAATATATTGAATTATTTTATGGTTATAATATGCAAAAAATATATGGAAAATGAAATATTAATAAAGACATGAAAATATATTGAAATTTTGTTATATGGTATGAAAACAACATATGGAAAATGTTATATTAAAATTGACATGAAAATTTATTCCTATACGAAATAATTGATTATAAGCAAACAATGTATGAAAAATTTAAAATAATAAAAATTTTTAGTATAATATGCAAACAATATATGGAAAATGTAATATTTAAAATGATCTGAAAATATATTCCCATACGAAATAATTGATTAAAAGCAAACAATGTATGAAAAATACAAAACAATAATAATTACATGAAAATATATTGAAATATTTTGTAATCTAATACAAAATATTGTTCGTATCATATGAAAAATGCAATAATTTTTTAAATATTTGTGTATTTTCGTAAGATTATTGATATTTTTCCTATATATACCATTTTTCCCATACGATAAGTACGCCGTTGACGGACAGTGGGACAAAAAACCTATATAGGTAGGCAGTGGTTGCCAACCGGCCATTTTTCAAAATATTTGCTTGTCATATATTTTGTTCAATGTTATCAGATATTTTGTAATATAATACAATAATACTGGTCGTATTATATGAAATATGCAATAATTTTGAATTATTTGCGTATTTTGGTACGATTATTGATATTTTTCCTATATATACCATTTTTCCCATACGATAAGTACGCCGTTGACGGACAGTGGGACAAAAAACCTATATAGGTAGGCAGTGGTTGCCGACCGGCCATTGTTCAAAATATTTGCTTGTCATATATTTTGTTCAATGTTATAAGATATTTTGTAATATAATACAAGATATTGGTCGTATTATATGAAATATGCAATAATTTTGAATTATTTGCGTATTTTGGTACGATTATTGGTATTTTTCCTATATATACCATTTTTCCCATACGATAAGTACGCCGTTGACGGACAGTGGGACAAAAAACCTATATAGGTAGGCAGTGGTTGCCAACCGGCCATTGTTCAAAATATTTGCTTGTCATATATTTTGTTCAATGTTATAAGATATTTTGTAATATAATACAAAATATTGGTCGTATTATATGAAATATGCAATAATTTTGAATTATTTGCGTATTTTGGTACGATTATTGATATTTTTCCTATATATACCATTTTTCCCATACGATAAGTACGCCGTTGACGGACAGTGGGACAAAAAACCTATATAGGTAGGCAGTGGTTGCCGACCGGCCATTGTTCAAAATATTTGCTTGTCATATATTTTGTTCAATGTTATAAGATATTTTGTAATATAATACAAAATATTGGTCGTATTATATGAAATATGCAATAATTTTGAATTATTTGCGTATTTTGGTACGATTATTGGTATTTTTCCTATATATACCATTTTTCCCATACGATAAGTCCGCCGTTGACGGACAGTGGGACAAAAAACCTATATAGGTAGGCAGTGGTTGCCGACCGGCCATTGTTCAAAATATTTGCTTGTCATATATTTTGTTCAATGTTATAAGATATTTTGTAATATAATACAAAATATTGGTCGTATTATATGAAATATACAATAATTTGTATATTTTGATATGGCTTATAATATATCTCTATATATATATAGGGAGATTACAAAAGTTGGGTGGAAAGTCCAATTATAAATGCCCGCTTTGAGGACATTGGTGCAAAAAACCTATATATGATGAGCAGTGGTTGTTCATCAAGTATTGTTCAAAATGTTATGTGGTTTCATATATTTTTGTCAATACTAATAATTAATGGTAAAATATAAATATTTATCGTATAAAATTTGTTTTCTAGACTCGAATGCGAATCTTAGAATTTTGGCTTAGCGATAAATATTTAAAAATAATAATAAAGGCCAAAATGAAAAACAATTCTAGTTTCCAATTATTATCGTTAATTTATGGCGGTAGGCAGATATAATTTATTTTATATTTGATCCTACCGATTCAATGTTTGCATATTATTATATTATGCCCGATTCGGTATGAGTTTCGGGGATACTATTTTCATTATTTGGTTTTATATTAAATCAATAGTAAATACACGAAAATGATAAATTTTAAATTTATCATCCCCAAATGATTGAAATCAAATAATATATTGGAAACAAAAGATTGTATGTGACATATGTTACAAAAATTGGCGAAACATCACTAATGAAGAGGAATAAAAACTCGCCTCCCAAAGATGATAAAAAAAGCGGATCGCACTATCGCCGCAAGGAAGAGGTTGCGCAGACACCTTGCGAACGGCGTACCCAGGAGGCCAAAAGGCTCGCCCAGCCTATGGACCCTCAAAGGAAATGCCGCAAGAGTGGCGCTACCACCAACAAAAGAGGTAGATCGGCCAACACGACCGAAGAGGCGTCGAAAATATTCCATGTACAAAACCGCGGCACCTAGTGCCCAGACGAAGGGCGATCCTGCGAGTGTTTTGCCAGCCACGGAGGCTCCAGCAGCCACCACAACCGCAGCAGCGGACGGGCAGGCAACACAAGCGCAGTCGCCTCAAGTCGGTGTCATGGCCTCTTACAGGGACGTCGCCAGCTCGGTGAAGATGGCTATATCCATGCGGCCTACCTGAGCATCTCCTCACGACGGAGCAACTGAATACCATTCAGTCCGCCATCCTATCGAGTGATGGCCCTGAGACACGGCTCTGTGAAGCCGTTGTTCTCTGGCTGCACCTTTCGACCAGGGTGGATGGCCGTGACGTGTGGGAATGCGGAGACAGCCAGTGGCTATGCACAGAGGTGCCAAAGCTACGGCTGTGGAAGGACGCCCACATCAAGGTGGTCCCAGAGGCAGAGGCTCCACGTGCCGCTGTCTTCATTGGGTACTTTCCTTCCAAACGCGGAAATGAAGACGGACGAGATCCTGAAGCTCGTCGAGGGCCAGAACAGCGGCCTGCGAGTGGGAGACTGGCGCGTCTTCCACCGTGAGATGAGGCAGAACATGGCCATCATCACGATTGCGCTGGACCCAGTTTCGGCAAATCGACTGAAGTCGCTGTCGTACCAATTGTCCTTTGCGTGGGGCACGGCTACACTTAAGCCAAAGGCCAGCGCACAGCCAAAGACGCAGGCGGTGGCTCCTGCTCTCGCAGCGGAGAAGCCCACCTGCTCCAAGGCAACAAAGGGCATGGCTGCGTCAACAACAAAGAATGCCGCTGATGGCACATCCCACGCAGGCACAGAGGCTAGCGGCACCAAAGTTGCCCAAGAGCCCATGCCATCGAGGAAAATTATGCGCCCTCCCCACGGGCGCATCACGCGCGGAACAGGGCGCATAAACAAGGTGTGAGGCGCACACCTGAGGAGGAGGCCCTTCTGCGCACCAACCGAGGCCGGAAGATGGCGGCCAGGGGCCGCAAGAGGGCGGACTAATGTCCCGTCCTCCTCCCCACCCTCCCCAACACCCGGAGACACCTCAGATGTCTCCAAGCGAACCTCCACCATGCAAAGGCCGCGTCTGACGTCCTTTGCGAGAGGTTTGCTACGATGGACATAGCATTTATCCAGGAGCCATGGATAAATGCCGGACGTGTCCTGGGGCTTAGCACCCCATCTGGTAAGCTGCTATATGCAAACGGCCAACCTCGACCCAGAGCGGCCTTGTTAATAAACAAAAATCTAACGTTTGTTCCCCTCTCACAGTTCATAACTGAAGACCTGGTGGCGGTCTGGGTTAAAATACCCACTGCATGGCGAGCAGGAGGCAGTGCTGGCCTCTGCCTATCTACCCGGCGACACTGATGATGTACCTCCGGCGGCTACCTGTGCCCTGGTAGTACTGCCAGAGAAACCGACTCCGGTGGATAATTGCTTGCGATGCCAATGCGCATCACACGGTCTGGGGCAACATCAACAAAAGAGGTGAGTACCTTCTTGAGTACATAATTAGTAATAACATAGGTTTACTAAATCAGGGCAGCGAGCCCACATTTATCAATGCAATTGAAGTCCTCGACCTAACTCTCGCAGTCTGAATATGTTGTCCGCTGTCTCAAACTGGCACGTTGCGAATGAGATCACTATGTCAGTACCAGCACATCAGATTTGATATAGGTGCCTTGCAATGTAGCCTAGTTACTAGAAATCCCAAAACAAAACTGGGATCTTTTCTGTTTTGAACTTGAGCAATCCAGAGACTGCTCCACCCGTCCGATACTAACCATAGACGAGTTAGAGCGTGAGGCTACTGTGCTTCATACAAACATTGAATCAGCATATCACGTCAGTTGCGAACAAAAGTTCGTAAGATCAGTCGGGCTGTTCCTGGTGGAACAAGAGCCTTGATCTTAAACAAACTGCGCGGCTCTTCAATAAGGCGAAAGGGAAGGTCACTTGATTCTACAAATCCGCCTTAACGCTGTATAACAAAGAGCTGAGAAGGTCAAAACGGGCTACGTGGCGCCAACACTGCGGGCAGTTCAACTCTCGGAAGCTGTCAGGCTAAAAGCCCTCAAAGACCACTCAAACGGCATCTGTACGCTGAAAAGCCAGATGGAACCCACAAACAACCAAAACAGTAGTCTACTCCTATCTACTCACTTTCCTGGGTGCGTGGCCATGGAGCAACCCATCTCAGAAAGTGAGGCACCAATACCTCTCTGAGATTGGAGTGCCCACACCTGCGCGTGGCTATTGTGGCAGACTCAATGGGGCTGAAAGAACTATCTATCAGAACGTATTGAAACATGCCCTTTAGACTGTTTCATCAAAATAGCGTACAATGGGCCATACAAAGTTTTAGCTACAAATCCCTGGACCAGATGGAATTTATCCATGCCTATTGCAGCGGGGACTGCACCAATGCACTCCTGGTCCGTCTATTCGAGCTAGTCTCGTGCTTGGACACATACCAAGCAAATGGGCTAAAGTAAAAGTTGTGTTTATTCAAGGTAGGAAGAAAGATTCCCAACTGCCTAAATCGTATAGACCAATTAGTCTTAGCTCCTTCCTTCTTAAAACTATGGAAAAGATAATTGACCAGCACATCAGGAAGCGAACCTCAAGCATCTTCCCTACATAAGTACCAATATGCGTACCAAACTGGCAAATCAACTGAGACTGCCATCCATTGCCTTACAACAGTCATTGAAAAGGCCATTGGCTCTCAACAAATAGCACTAGGTGCCTTTCTAGACATCTCAGGAGCTTTTGACAACACGTCTTACGAGGCAATCCGTGCCTCTCTTGTACGTAAAAATGTCGCCACACCCATTATTAGGTGGATTCTGGAAATGCTCAAATCCAGAATCATAACTGTAGACCTAGGAGGAACCATGACTTCAATCACAGCCACAAGGGGATGCCCTCAAGGGAGTACTCTCTCCTCTCCTGTGGACTCTGGTCATAGACGAGCTACTGTTTGAGCTCAACAACCTAGGGTTCCCCACTCAGGGCTACGCTGACGATCTAGTCATCTATATAGTGGGCTGGCATGAGCAAACCATCTCGGACCGCATGCAGCAAGCCCTCAATATAGCCAATAGATGGTGTCAGGATAAAGGACTATCCATAAACCCGTCTAAAACTGTGCTAGTTCCATTTACCAGGAAAAGGTCTCTCCCTGACAAGACCATCCCTAAATGGATCAACCATTGACTTTTCGGTTGAAGCTAACTACCTGGGAGTTATACTTGACTCCAAGCTCAACTGGAACTCACATCTTGAAAAGACCATTAACAAAGCCACTCGAGCATACTTTGCGTGCAATAGGCTTTCGGTAGAACATGGGGCCTGAGTCCCAAAATGATCTACTGGTCTTATAACACTGTGGTAAAACCGATCATAACCTATGCATCTCTTGCTTGGTGGACGAAATCTACCCAGAAGACAGCCGCGGCTGCACTTACCAAAATACAACGACTGGTCTGCATAGGCATCACTGGAGCCATCCGGACATGCCCCACTGCAGCACTTGGAGTTATAACTGGCATTCCCCTCTACCCATCGCCTTGAAAAGGAGGCCTGCCTGGGGCACTTCGCCTCAAAACATCACCGATATAAAAGTGGTGATTTAACTGGGCATCTACGGGTACTCGAACCCTAATAAACGAACCCATTCTGCGTATAACTGACGAGCAGAAACCAAAACTTGTTTTCCACAGAAACTTCTCTGTAGTCCTGTACACCAGACACGACTGGACAACAAAATCAATATCTCTGCCCAGTGGATCACAAACGTGGTACACTGACGGATCGAAATTGGAAAACGGCGACACCGGGGCTGGTATTTTCGGACCAAGGTTCAACAAATCCATAGCCATGGGAAAGTCCCCAACCATCTTCCAAGCAGAGATACACGCCATAGAAATCTGTGCTCGTGAATGCCTTCGCAGGAATATGCAAGGCGCACGGATTTACATCTTCTCTGACAGTCAGGCGGCGCTCATAGCGCTGAGATCCTTACGATCACCTCCAGACTAGTAGAAAACTGTTTCCAGCAGCTGAACGCCCTTGCCTCCAAAACACCTTAACGGTGGGCTGGGTGCCAGGGCATGAAGGCCATATAGGAAACGAGGTGGCAGACTCCTAGCAAAACGCGGGGCGATGACACCACTAATCGGCCCTGAACCATTCTGGGGACTTTCGAAAGGACACAAAAGGGAACTGGTCAGGAAATGGGAGGAAAAGGAGATAAGTCGTCACTGGACCGACAGTGCAGGGCTGAGACAAGCCAAACAATTCCTCGTCCCCAGATGTCGCGATCCAAACGCATCATCAATCTAAAAAGAGTGAGATTCGCACTCTAACAGGCTACCTAACAGGTCACTGCAACCTAAGGTATCACCTTAAGAAATTAAAACTTTCAGAAATCGACACATGTAGATTCTGTGAGCTGGAGCCAGAAACATCAGAACATGTTCTATGTGAATGCCCCTCACTAATCAGACGTCGACTTCAACAACTAGGAGGTGAACTTATCCCCCCCTACAGGATTTGGGAAGAGATAGACCTCGCCTAAGTGCTCTCCTTTATCAGAAGCCTAGGAATAGAGGCTCTACCTTAATCCTACAGGCCGGCACAAAAGACCTAACATCTGGTCGCGGTGCAATAAGGCCATAGTAATAATAAATAATAATAATTGACGTGACAACGTCTTAAATTAGGTTGCAATGGGAGTCACTTATGAAAAAGTGTAACGATAAAAGTAACGTAACGATAACCGATAACCGATAACACCGAACGAGAGAGAGGCCCGCCGAATGCCTTGCGTCTCTCCCACTCAACTATGATCGGTCTGCCGCGACACAGGCAGAGCAAACGTGACGTGAGCAGCAGCAGCAGAGAGAAAATGAGAGAGAGTGGTTAAAATTTAATGCTTTGCACTGCTCTGGCGAAGCCAAATGTCGAACATTTTCCTCTGCCGTCGTCGGCAGACAGTGCAAACGTGACGTGAGCAGCAGCAGCAGAGAAGAGAGAAATAATTATCGAGCGTAGCTATGATTTAAAAATTAAAACATAAACATTAAATCTTCCACATATCACAACACCGTGTCAGAAATGACAGGTTGGACCAGCCATCTGTCAAAGGGAACATTTTCTCCTATATCAAACACATTGAGGCGGGCTTTTAAAACTAGATTTACGAAAATTTTAATGTTTCCAAATTTTAAATTTTAAATGTAAGATTTATAAACAATAATTTAATCATTGTTTATTCTTATAATGAATTATTTAAAATTATTACTTTTTATAACAAATTACAATTAAATTTGCAAAAATAATTTAGTAACTAATTGAAAAATTTAATTATATTATTAAAATAATAAAATCTACATTTAAATTTTAACAATTGAGTAGAAATTTAAACAATAAATTTTATTCAAGTATTTTGTTGTATTTTTATTTTTTGAAATTTAAAATGAAGAATTGAATGAAGAATTTTATGAAAATATATATATAATAATAATATATATATATATATATTATATTGTATCGAACGACGATTTATTTTACAGAACCGCTTACAATCCCACCATGGAAAAAAATTGTAAAAAAACATTGACATAATTGTATTTATGCGTACAAATAAATCTAACTTGATCAATTTCACTGTAATTTCCAATTACCTCCTTCTCTATATACATACAAATCTATTAAGCAAATTAATTAAAATTTTCTTTTGAACAATGCTACCATTCCATCAGTATTTTCCTAAGACGTTGTCACGTTCAACGTCAGTAAGCCGACTTTACAGACAACCAATTTTTTGACATATTTTATGAACCCCGACCTTCTAAAATTTTGAAAATCAAAAAAAAATTTCTGATATTTTTCAATATTTTTGTCTTAAATGTTTGCAATTTTAATGACGAATCCGAAAATACACGGCTTTTGCTATCACTCCTTTTGGCTATAAGAGGGCTTGAGAAAACCTTAAATTTTCACAACAATTTTTTTTTAAGTATGAACATTTCTTGGAAAAATCGAAGACAAAAATAGTCATAACTAAGCTAAAACAGCCTTAATTTCAATTCGGAAAGCTGTTCTATGTTAGGTTTTATGAAAACAATAAATCTGCATACTCAGTTTAAAATTTAAACAAATAAATATTTTGCCAATTTTTAACATATTTTATGAACCCCGACATTCTAAAATTTTGAAAAATCAAAAAAATTTTCTGATATTTTCAATATTTTGGTTTTAAATGCTTGCAATTTTAATGACGAATCGAAAATACACGGCTTTTGCTATTACTCCCGTTTTGGCTATAAGAGGAGCTTGAGAAACCTTAAATTTTCACAATAATTTTTTTTTAGTATGAACATTTCTTGGAAAAATCGAAGACAAAAATAGTCATAACTAAGCTAAAACAGCCTTAATTTCAATTCGGAAGCTGTTCTATGTTAGGTTTTATAAAAATTTAAACAAATAAATATTTTGCCAATTTTGACATATTTTATGAACCCCGACCTTCTAAAATTTTGAAAAATCAAAAAAAAAAAATTTCTGATATTTTTCAATATTTTTGTCTTAAATGTTTGCAATTTTAATGACGAATCCGAAAATACACGGCTTTTGCTATCACTCCCTTTTGGCTATAAGAGGAGCTTGAGAAAACCTTAAATTTTCACAATAATTTTTTTTTTTAAGTATGAACATTTCTTGGAAAATCAAAAACAAAAATAGTCATAACTAAGCTAAAACAGCCTTAATTTCAATTCGGAAAGCTGTTCTATGTTAGGTTTTATGAAAACAATAAATCTGCATACTCAGTTTAAAAATTTAAACAAATAAATATTTTGCCAATTTTTAACATATTTTGTGAACCCGACCTTCTAAAATTTTGAAAATCAAAAAAAATTTTCTGATATTTTTCAATATTTTGGTTTTAAATGCTTGCAATTTTAATGACGAATCCGAAAATACACGGCTTTTGCTATCACTCCCTTTTGGCTATAAGAGGAGCTTGAGAAAACCTTAAATTTTCACAATAATTTTTTTTAAATATGAACATTTCTTGGAAAAATCGAAGACAAAAATAGTCATAACTAAGCTAAAACAGACTTAATTTCAATTCGGAGCTGTTCTATGTTAGGTTTTGTGAAAACAATAAATTTGCATACTCAGCTTAAAAATTTAAACAAATAAATATTTTGCCAATTTTAACATATTTTATGAACCCCGACCTTCTAAAATTTTGAAAATCAAAAAAAATTTTCTGATATTTTCAATATTTTGGTTTTAAATGCTTGAAATTTTAATGACGAATCCGAAAATACACGGCTTTTTACTATTACTCCCTTTTTGGCTATAAGAGGAGCTTGAGAAAACCTTAAATTTTCACAATAATTTTTTTTAAGTATGAACATTTCTTGGAAAAATCGAAGACAAAAATAGTCATAACTAAGCTAAAACAGCCTTAATTTCAATTCGGAAAGCTGTTCTATGTTAGGTTTTATGAAAACAATAAATCTGCATACTCAGTTTAAAATTTAAACAAATAAATATTCTGCCAATTTTGACATATTTTATGAAATCCGACCTTCTAAAATTTTAAAAAATAATACAAAAAAAATTTCTGATATATTTCAATATTTTTGTCTTAAATGTTTGCAATTTTAATGACGAATCCGAAAATACACGGCTTTTGCTACCACTCCCTTTTGGCTATAAGAGGAGCTTGAGAAAACCTTAAATTTTCACAATAATTTTTTTTTTAAGTATGAACATTTCCTGGAAAAATCGAAGACAAAAATAGTCATAACTAAGCTAAAACAGCCTTAATTTCAATTCGGAAAGCTGTTCTATGTTAGGTTTTATGAAAACAATAAATCTGCATACTCAGTTTTAAAATTTAAACAAATAAATATTTTGCCAATTTTTAACATATTTTATGAACCGACCTTCTAAAATTTTGAAAAATCAAAAAAAAAATTTTCTGATATTTTCAATATTTTGGTTTTAAATGCTTGCAATTTTAATGACGAATCCGAAAATACACGGCTTTTGCTATCACTCCCTTTTTGGCTATAAGAGGAGCTTGAGAATATGAACATTTCTTGGAAAAATCGAAGACAAAATAGTCATAACTAAGCTAAAACAGCCTTAATTTCAATTCGAAAAGCTGTTCTATGCTAGGTTTTATGAAAACAATAAATCTGCATACTCAGTTTAAAAATTTAAACAAATAAATATTTTGCCAATTTTAACATATTTTATGAACCCGACATTCTAAAATTTTGAAAAATCAAAAAAAAATTTTCTGATATTTTTCAATATTTTGGTTTTAAATGCTTGCAATTTTAATGACGAATCCGAAAATACGGCTTTTGCTATTACTCCCGTTTGGCTATAAGAGGGAGCTTGAGAAAACCTTTAATTTTCACAATAATTTTTTTTTAAGTATGAACATTTCTTGGAAAAATCGAAGCCAAAATAGTCATAACTAAGCTAAAACAGCCTTAATTTCAATTCGGAAAGCTGTTCTATGTTAGGTTTTATGAAAACAATAAATTTGCATACTCAGCTTAAAATTTAAACAAATAAATATTTTGCCAATTTTTAACATATTTTATGAACCCGACCTTCTAAAATTTTGAAAAATCAAAAAAAAAAAAAATTCCTGATATTTTTCAATATTTTGCTTTTAAATGCTTGAAATTTTAATGATGAATCCGAAAATACACGGCTTTTTGCTATTACTCCCTTTTGGCTATAAGAGGAGCTTGAGAAAACCTTAAATTTTCACAATATTTTTTTTAAATATGAACATTTCTTGGAAAAATCGAAGACAAAAATAGTCATAACTAAGCTAAAACAGCCATAATTTCAATTCGGAAAGCTGTTCTATGTTAGGTTTTATGAAAACAATAAATCTGCATACTCAGTTTAAAAATTTAAACAAATAAATATTTTGCCAATTTTTGACATATTTTATGAAATCCGACCTTCTAAAATTTTAAAAATAATAAAAAAAAATTTCTGATATATTTCAATATTTTTGTCTTAAATGTTTGCAATTTTAATGACGAATCCGAAAATACACGGCTTTTGCTATCACTCCCTTTTGGCTATAAGAGGAGCTTGAGAAAACCTTAAATTTTCACAATAATTTTTTTTTTAAGTATGAACATTTCTTGGAAAATCGAAGACAAAATAGTCATAACTAAGCTAAAACAGCCTTAATTTCAATTCGGAAAGCTGTTCTATGTTAGGTTTTATGAAAACAATAAATCTGCATACTCAGTTTAAAATTTAAACAAATAAATATTTTGCCAATTTTAACATATTTTATGAACCGACCTTCTAAAATTTTGAAAAATCAAAAAATTTTCTGATATTTTCAATATTTTGGTTTTAAATGCTTGCAATTTTAATGACGAATCCGAAAATACACGGCTTTTGCTATCACCCCTTTTTATTAGAGGAGCTTGAGAAAACCTTAAATTTTCACAATAATTTTTTTTTTTAATATGAACATTTCTTGGAAAATCGAAGACAAAATAGTCATAACTAAGCTAAAACAGCCTTAATTTCAATTCGGAAAGCTGTTCTATGTTAGGTTTTATGAAAACAATAAATCTGCATACTCAGTTTAAAAATTTAAACAAATAAATATTTTGCCAATTTTTAACATATTTTATGAACCCCGACCTTCTAAAATTTTGAAAAATCAAAAAAAAATTTTTTCTGATATTTTTCAATATTTTGGTTAAGAGTATGTACAAGAGAAAAAAGTTAGGAAAGAGAAAACTTGATATATATATACAGAATGAATTAAATAATTATATGTATATGTGCCTTATTTAGGTATATAATTTAGGGAATCAATTATTTGCACTTATGTGTAGGTTGTTTTATAAATACTAGGAGTTATTTTCTCACTTATTACGCCAATCTGCCCATTTTCGTAACCGACATGCCTCTACAATTCCATCATAAGGAATTTGACTGACTTAGCAAATTTAACGACATACGGACCCTTGTATTTTGGCAGAAATTTTTTATTTGTGCCAATTGTGATGTCAATGTTTCTCATCACAACAAAATCGCCTTCGAAAAATTGTACATGGTTTTTATGATTTATCTAAAAAAATATTCCTCACTTCTTTTTGACAATGTTCTATTTTATCTAAAGAATTCTTACGAACATTTTCTAAATCACACTGTTGTATATCAATTCTATCATCTAAATATTCTGTTAATGCGTCAATATTACAACCTCTTTGCTGAACTCCAAATAATAACACTGCAGGTAGTTCTTTCGTAGTTGAATGCACTGAATTATTAATGGCGTATTCAGCTTTTACCAGAAGTCAACTCCAATCTTCGTGCTTAATTAGTTCAGTTATCTTTGCTAAGATCGCTTTCACTGTTCTATTTACTCTTTCTACCTGACCGTTTGCTTGTTAACATGTTCAATATTATTTTCTAACAAAAATTTGGAAAACTCCATTGATGTAAAACATGTTTCTCTATCACTAATAATTCTACGTGGTCGACTATAATATTGAAAATATTTCAAAAAGCAAATATTAACTTCTTTTGTACTTGTTGTGTTCACAGGAAATAGCTTAACAAATGTTGTAAATCCGTCAATAATAACTAACAAATGTTTCTTTTTTATATATCCGAGGGCAGTGGTCCAAAATGATCCACTGTAACGTATCAAAAGGAATGGGTCTTTTGTGTATATTATGAAGTGTTTGATTATTCGCATGTGTGGGTACTGTAAACATGATACAATTTAAACAATTTCCAATAAATGACTCTATTTTCGTGAACTCTCCTGATTACATGTATTTCCATTTCAGCTGGCACAAGAGCAATTCGATATCATTCTCACTAATCTAAAAACAATTCCATCACTCAGTACAAAGTTCTTTACATCTCCTTGCTCTAACTTTTCTTTCAATTTTACTATAAGACTATCTCTTTTTGGCGTTCCCTGAAGCTGTAGATTAATGTCGTCACTGTCAATTAATGAAACTATTTTGTCTTTGTTGTCACTTTTTTAAATATTCACTACTGGTTCATATTCAAAATCCTGATTAAGTGCTGAAGGATATCTACTCAACGTGTCAACATGGGCCATATACTTTCTACAACGATGCTAAAGGGTATAATTATAATTTGCTAATTCTATGGCCCATCTGGCAATACTTGAATTAAGCCGTCCTTTCCCTAAACATAAAATTACTGCGTTACAATCCGTTACTATATTGAATGTAGTTCCTTCCAGATATATTCTAAATTTGCGAAGAGAATAAACTACAGCTAATGTCTCCAATTCAAAGCTCTCATATCTTGCCTCTAATTTTTTTGCTCTTTGTGAAAAATAAGCTATTGGATGAAACTTATTATCATCTTTTTTTTGTAACAAGATTCCACCAAACCCTTCGCAACTTGCATCGCGTTGTAAAGAGGTGATATAGGAGAGAAATTAATTTCTCACGGAAATATTATTATTAAGTTCATATTTAAAGCCTGTTTTGTGAGCTCTTGCAATGGCTTTGCTATTTTTGAGTATGCCGGAATAAATCGCCTAAAATAAGAAAATAATCCTAAACACTTTTGTATTCCATGGCAATATTTTGGTACCGGAAGATGTTTAATAGTTGATATGTGTAGATCGGACTTATTCCTTTCCCACTGAGTGTATATTAGACATCTGCATGAAACCACTCACAACATACGTTTCATTGAGTACATTCGAATTAAATGGAATGGAATGAGTGGAATGCAAGAAATGAAACGACATTGTATGAGTATGCGTTCCCGTTTTGCTTCCTAGCTTGGGACGTTGAACGAAATTAATGAGAAGGAATGAAGCGAAAAATGAAATGAATGTATTTGGCAATGCGTGTTATATTCGAATCATTCGAGTTGTTGTGTAGGAATTCGAATTTTCAGGGACCACTTGCAGTTCGCAAACAGACGCAACTGCAGACGCAAACATGGACACCTTAATAAAAGAAGCCGACGAATGTGTATCTGTATGTATTTGAAGTCCGCGTTATTCTTATTTTGTTCTTAGTTTGATGTTTGGTGTATCTGCAGTTGCAACTCGAATCATTCGAATTCAGCGTCTCAGTTTTAAGAGTTCTCACTTCATTCCATTCGTTTCTCTTTCTCTATTCTTTGTGCGTCTGAGTCGTACGTAAGCGAGTCAACTCATTCAATTCAGTTTGGCTTTGCTTCAAATTCACTCAACTCATTTTGAGCTTTGTGCATTTGAATGTGATTTTTTTGCCACTCATGCAGATGTCTAGTGTATATCCTAAAAATTCGATGATTTTATAAGCGAACTGACATTTACTTATTTTAATTTATGATCGATAGTCTGCTAGGATTCTTAATACTCTTCCTACAGTTGTAAAATGTTCATTCAATGTCTTCGAACCTGTAGCAATATCATCTATATAAACTACTACATTTCCTTCACGAATCAATGGTTGTGAAATAAAATTAATAAATCTCATGAATACTGCAGGTGCATTCATGAATTCGAAAGGCATTCTTGTATATTCATATTTGCCAGAGGGTGTCACAAAAGCTGTGTACTGGACTGAATTTTCTGCCACTTTCATTTGAAGGTATCCATTCATCAAATCTAAAAGTGTGAAATACTGATTTCCTTCTAATCTCTCTAAACAGTCATCTATGAGGGTTAATTGATATCCATCACGAATGGTTATCTTATTGAGTTGTCTATACTCCACACACATTCGTTTTTCTCCAGATTTTTTCCTAACAAGGACAATAGCAGAACTATGGGGCGAATTACTTCCTCTTATAAATCCTTTTTTCAATAAATTATCAATTTTGCAATTTATATATACATATATATATATATATATAAATATATCAATACTATATAAGGGCAAATATAGACTCCTACCTGGTTATTAATGGGAATAAACATATCGTGCTCCTCCTCGTCATCCCGTATCGTCTGG
>JABJVT010000132.1:0-50000 GCA_014170255.2 Drosophila triauraria
CAGGGAACCAATAAAGACAATTACAAGAAAACAGAAAACTTTCCAGAAAACAGAAACAATATTAACAAAAAATCAAACAATGAAAACTTCGCGGAACAGACAAGCAAAAGTTCTTCGAGTCTCGAACGAAACTTTTACACACCCAGTTCAAAATGCAAATATAAATAAATAACAGAAATTATCTTACCATTTAAATAAGCAATACTCAACAAGCAAAAACCAACAGCAAACAATGGGGGGGAAAATCAAATGTGGGAAAACGCGCCTTGCCTTGGTTTTCCCCTCCCACTCTCTCTCTTTCTCTATTCTCTCTCCGACAGTTTTTTGATTTTCCTTGTAACTTTTTTAACCGAAAACACAACAACTACAATTACTACAACAACATAAAAATAAAACTCTAAATTTCTCTTTCTCCAATTCCCCCCTCAAAAAATCAAAATTGATTTCGAAACATATAAACTCTTGTTTTCTTGAACTTTTGTAGAAGGTAAATACAAAAACATCATTTAAAAACCTAAGTAATCAAACAAAAAACAAAGCGAACTCTTTAACACCTTTGCATACACGATTTGAGTTTATGATTTCCCCTCTATACTTATAACATGCTCTGTCTCTGTGAACTGTCGCTCTTGTACAAAAAAATATATATAAAAAAAATGCATCGAATCACTCTTGACTGATTGGCTAAACTAACCTACTAAATCTTCAGAACTTTCTGTATTTTTTCCATGATAATCAATCAATTTTGGTCTAGAGCGATTGTTCTCTAATTTTTCTCTGTTTCTCTGTCTCTCTCTCTCTCTGTCTCTATATATATCTGCATAAATATATACCCCGATATATTGTTATGTCTGCATTCTTTCTCGCATCATTAATATTGTAGTTGAATTTTTGTATTAATACTAACGATTTCTTGTCCTGTTTGCAATCACATAATAACGAAACGAAAAGAAAAAGCATTTTATGACAAATGTTTTCACATTTCCATATGCAAATGATTACACTGCAATATTAATTTGTTGAGAAAACGTGTGGCATAAGAAGAAAGCCAAAAAAATCAACAGCATGGTTGAGTGACTCTCCTCCGCCGCAAAAACCAAACCCATCTTCTTCTCTAGCCTCCTCCAATTTCCCAAATTAATTGCCCAATGTCGGCCCAAACTCCTAACCATGCTGATACAATTATTAAGTTGCTGAATTAATCCCCTCTCCCACACTAAAAAGAAAACATAGTTAACACAATTTTTGTTTGCACTTTGATTGGAACAACTAAACATCGATAATACTGAAAACTTTTGCATAACTTTCTTAAAGTAGTAATCAATCTTTGCACCCCAAGTTATTTGCATAAAGTCTGTCAAACTTTTACCCAAACACACACACACTATCTCTCTCTCTTTTCCTCCGTAAAGCCCACACACACACAGACACACTAAAAACGCACAAAAAAACGATTCTTTGAAATATAACAAATAACAAATTATAATTATCTAACTAATTAAATTGAAATGTTGTAAAATATTTGCATTGATTAAATTGAATTGGTCGAAAATGATGAAAGGAATGCTCTGAAAAGATCCAACACAGATACACAAATACACACACAACCACACAAAATGCACAAAGGCCATTTACAAATACAATCACACAATTTAACAAGCACACACAGACACACACAAGCAGACACAAGAACACAATTTCAGAAATGGAAAAAGCTTTAAGTTTTCGCCTGTGAATGCCAGACATGAAAATGAAATGGAAATCTCCAAGAATTAAATGTCTTTCGGCAAGCCGAATGTCTTAGACATTTGCGGGAATTAAAACTATATAGAAAAATATACTTACCTTCAGCATTATTAAGAAAAGTGCCTTAAAGTATGCTGTAAAAAATTGTAGTTCTAGTTTTCTCTATTAAAAAATGCGTTGCATACTTTTGGTCAGATATTAAGGAGATTTTAAAAAGTTACCAGCATTAAATGAATTCTAATACAATATTTTCTGATGTAAAATAAAAATGTATGCTTTCCAAATACAAAAACAATATTCCTTATTAATATCTAACAATCACAAATAAAATCCTGCAACTGTTTAATATTAAAAAAATATTTTCCATGCATTTTGACTGCAAGGATAAGCTTCAATGCCAAAAAAAAACCAAATACCGTAACCTTTCCTTATATGAACTACAACTTACTTACCAGTTAGTTTAGAAACACTGCAATATACCTTTTCAACAAATTTTTACTCTACTGCATGCCTTTCCTTTTGCTTACGACTTTATACTAATATATAAACCACACTAAGTATTAGTAACTTACACCAGAACATACATCACACGTACCTCGAACACGGACATACGACCATTAATTGGTTACAAAACTATACGAAAAACATTTTTCAAATTTTCAAAACAAAACAAAATTAACAACTATTATTACTTATCAAAATTCTACTGGAAATGGAATTCAAAAGTTTTTAATACGCTCTTAATTTTTCTCTTTAATTATTTTTGAACGTATCGCTAAAAAAAAAACCAAAAAAAAAAACAATCCAAAATCTGTAAACACAAAAAATTCGAAAACTCGAAATTTCCAAACTGTACTCGAAATTTTTGACTCATGCCATGGGGAAATCAATCCGAAACGTGAATCATGCGATTAACATGTAAGTATACGATCGAAGGAGAAGAGATTCATAATTATCGTTATTTGCTTTGGTTGTTGTCGTCATAAATGTGTTCCAAGTTCTGTTCGTTGTGTTTGAGTTACAATTCTGTTCGACCAGCAAAATGTAAATGTATTCGAATCAAGAGCCAAGCCATTGGACAAGTCAATGCCGAAATGAAACTGAAAATAAAATTTATAATGAAAATGAAATAAATATGAAAACGCTTCCTTAAGTCTTACGTTTTTGTGTTTAGCTCTCTGTCGCTGTCTCGCCCGATATGTGTGTACTGTAATTATGTTTTCATTTGCATAACTTAATTGTGTACTGTAATGTGTAAGCAGAGCTTCGATGACAGTCAAATACAAAAAACAAATGCTCAATAATCCTTTTTTCCAATTTTTTTTGATTATCCTTACGTTTCCGTTTCGTTTTTGTTATCGTTAAACGTTTCCGTTTCGATTGTGATTTTAAAACATTTTAGTTACCATGAGACATTCACCAAACATTTAACAAAGAATATTTTGAAAGGCCCAGAAACGCAAATCAAAACGCAAAAAATCCTGAACATGAATCGAATTCAATGAATCAAAATATTAAAAGAAAAAAAAAAAACTATAAAGTTGCGGTAAGTGACTCCGATATAAAACTCTATAAATTCTCTATAACGCTCGCTCGCTCTCTGTCTGTCTCGCTCGCTCGCTCTCTGTCTCTGTCTTGAAACTTTTTTAACTAATCCAAATAACACACAACCACATTTTCTATAGCTAACAAATTATAGTTCAACAAATACGATTTTTTGATTGCCCGGGTTAGTTTGACCCTTGGAGAAGTGTTCGAGGAATTGGCATCGAATTGGTTTGTGTTATAATTAATAATAAAAATTTAATTACAAAAGCTGCAAGCGGTTCGAACCAGCCTAGGGTCTTTTATATACATATATTAAGCCATAGAAATACTGAGTACTTAGATAGTGTTTTCATTTGTAAAATATATATGATCTTTAATAACCTTTCATGTACATAAGAAATCAATCTGTCTCTCTATTCTCTGTATAAGTAACATTTTATTCATTTTAATATATCGTTCCTTTCGAATACGGGTCCAACTAGAGCTCCAAAATTAGTCTCTTTACTGTACATAAAATCGGTTCAACTATGCTTGACTTCAACTTCTTATCTCTCTGTCTCTGCCTTCTCCTATTCTCATATCAATATAGTTTCTAAGAACAATTTTGAAAGCCAAAATATTTTTGCATTTTGTGCAGTCGGTTTTGAGCTGGGTGTTATTTAAAAATATCGAAAACAAGACAAACGAAATACTAAACTAACAAATGAATCAAATATAACTCCAAAGTGAATCTGTAAGTTTTGGTATGGTTATCAAGTAATAAAAGCAAACAAATAACCGAAAACAACACGAGTCCCTGATATACAAATAACACTTAAACAATATCAACGAGTTTAATTTCTGTTCAATACTTTGTCTTAGTTTCTTCAGTTTTCTTTTGGATATATACTCTTCTCTCAGATATACATATATTTAGGTATATATATATTTACACTTAACAAAATCGAAGCTCTAAGACGTGCAGTAAATGTTTTAATGTACTTTTTTGTGGCGTTTTCGTTTTGTCGATATAAGAAAAAGAACTAAAGTTGATGTAACAATTGCTTACTAATGCTGTACTGTTTTCCCCACCCCTTAAACTTGAACTTATAACGAGTGTATTTAATTTCCTTATTTTAACGTGTATAATCCGTCTTAACGTTAACCCGATGTCCTTTGTTTTATTATAATTGTTACCGAGCAACTGTATATCTCGATTAGCTTAACTGGTTATAAAAATCTAAGAAGAATTCGATCATAAATACCTCTAAAATTTTATCAACTGTCTTTTTTTTTATTGATAATTCTATAGTTAACTAACAGCCAGATTTGGCTTATATAGTTAACTTCTAGTTAAGTTGTGAACTTCTAAAACAAATGTAACACAGTTTCTAAATATGTAAAATTATAAGGAACTCTTCAAAATCGTTCAAATAATAATTCCGTTTTCAGTTAAAATTAACCAGTGGTTAAAAGGTTTTCACCTTTCTAAGGGTATGATCTAATCACTGAGTCATATCGATAAATTCTCTTCAAAACCATTTCAAAAGAATTATTAAATTTTAAAGATTTTCACCTGTTTAAGGCTATAATCTTTCTCTTATTTATATCGTTAAGAAAAGAAGTTAACCAGTTAACTCCCAGTTAAATTTAACCAATGATTGAAAGACTTTTACCCTTCCGAAGATATAACAAAATATCTCAGTCAAATCATTAGAAGCTCTTCAAAATAATTTGAAAAGATTTAATACAATTATTTAACTGTCAGATTTAATACAATTATTTAACCAGTGGTTAAAATGTTTAAGCCTTTCAAAGGTTATAAACTTTTAGTCATATCATTAGGAGTTCTTCAAAGTACCTTGAAAAGAATTATTACTCTGGTTTCTTAACCTGTCAAATTTAACTTCCGGTTAAAATGTTTTCACCTTTTTAAGGTAAAATGTAATCTCTGATATACTCTCCCGCACAATGTGCTGACCCCAATTGACATAGAAACTATATAATTATTTACCCATATATATATTTAAATGGATATTGTATGTAACTGTATCAATAGTCTCTGTGTGACATGTTGTTTGATGCAAGCGTGAACTACCCAGAGCAACTTATACTAACCCTACCGTAAACTCTTCTCCGGATTTTGTCACAACAGGAAAAGCTGGGAGACATCTGCTTCTCACTGCGATACGTGCCGACTGCCGGAAAGCTAACCGTTGTCATCCTGGAGGCCAAGAACCTGAAGAAGATGGACGTGGGCGGATTGTCTGGTAATGTGGCGTTATACCAAGGCGCCGGCAGGATCGATCGGGGCATTGATTTAGGCCCCCTTAGGTCCTGTCGGCGGTTTTGTTGCTTTCTATGTGTGTATTTAGCTAAGTGTGTGAAGTACGTTGTTCGTTTTATTTTCCTTTTTACGCCATTGTTTTTTCCTGATTTCTATAACAACATATTGAGGCCGAGCAAACGCCAAGGCAACGTTTGCTGCGAAGAAAAAAAGAAGAGAAATAAGAGCAACTTTTATTCCAACTACTTTTTTGTCAACTACTTTTCAACTATCAATTAGCGCCAAACTTATCAACTTGCATATCTTACCGTATTTAACCTGATTCGCGTACGCTACAAATTCCAATTATTCCATTTACTCTCTAATCAAATCAAATCAAATCAGTGGATATATTTATCGTCCGGCAACGTTTCCATCCCGAAATATTCGCACAGTTTTTTATATACCTTTGTATGCCTGGCCAAGCCAATAGAAAACCAAATTGAACTTTTAAGCTCTATGCCGAAGATGGAGCCCATCGACTGACCGAATTCTCGCTTGCTTTAGCTTCACTTTTGCATGTAATCTGTACAATTTATTTATTAACTACAACACTCGACATCATTTCGGGTCCCGAGCTGGGATCCCACAAACGAAAAAGTTATAAACGTTGCCGCTGAATATATCCAAAAAACCCAATTTAAAGTTCTTCTAGGCTTTTACAAACAACAGAACATTTTCCAGTATGTTTTTTAATGCTCTGAAAATATTCGGATTGAAACTTTCCAAGTAATGTGACAGATAATATCTTATTTATCTATGTACATTTTGATTTAACACATTTGTGTATATGCCTTGAGTTTAAAAAGTTGCTGTGTTCCAAAACGTATCCAGTATCCGATAATCGGACTTTAACTTGCAATAATTTTTGGAAAAGATATCAAGCCAAAGCGACTGCCAGGTGCCATAGAAATCTCTAGTATTTATTCGAGAAATCCTATTAAAAGAGGGTATTCTTCAAGTCAATATCTAGAGATTTCAGTAGCCCTGCTGCTGTATACTTTAATATTAAAAAATATTATATTTGATATTAGCTTATACTCTTATCCTCTGGCCTGCTTTCTTCATATCTCGTTGCGTCTTTTTAGTTGTTTTTGGGTTTGCAAAGTAAAAATTGATCTATTTTATATACAATAATCAATGTTTTTTGGTGTCAATTAATTATATGTGTGTAACGCCAAAACAAAAAAAAAAAACTGAAAGAAGATGTGTTCATCATCAGATTGTTGGTAAAATTTTACTTTGTTATAAAAACGAAAAATGTTTTCTTTTTTCTTTCTTTCAATTCTTTCCTATATTATAGATCCATATGTGAAAATTGCAATCATGCAAAATGGCAAACGTTTGAAAAAGAAGAAGACAAGTATCAAAAAATGCACCCTCAACCCTTACTATAATGAGTCGTTCTCATTTGAAGTACCATTTGAACAAATACAAGTATGCGAGAATGTATTATACTATCCTATAAAAAACCACAACTACTACTACTACTCTACTACTACTTACTACCTCTACAAACTAACCTACTACTTACTGTTACTACTGTTACTGTCCTCTTCTGAACTATCTACCAAACTACTTACAAGCCAAACCAAACCAAACCAAACCAAAAACTAAACCGAGTTTTGAGTACCCAACCTCCCCTCTCTTAACACACACTAGCCTACTTACGTGCAATCGTTGTTGTTAATTATACTACATATATACCGTATATATATATATATATCCATATATTGAATACTTGTATTCCAACCAAGAGACAACAACACCCAACTCTGAACCAAACAACCGAACACTCTTAGAGACCAATCTTCGTAAAACCCATATAAAGATATCTTAAACTTCCCCCCCAAAAACTAACTTAACCACTTTGTGTTCTATAAGATTTATACAAAAAACAAAACAAAAGTATTCAATGTTTAATGTTGTAATTTACAATTTTAATCAAAATTCGTACAAGCTTTTTATTTTGGATAATCCGTTGTTTACTATTGTAAATATTCAAAACAAGCCCTGAAAATTTAGCAAATGTTCGGTTTGAAAAATTATGATTTCCTCCGCTTTTAATTGTGTAGTAGTCTTTGAGAAATGATTATTGAACCTGATTTTTGAGCTTCAGTTATTAACCAGCCTCGATGTGTGCTTAGCCCAGCTGATTTGGTTTATGTTTTAGTTCTTAAATGTGTCAATCTGGCAAAAAGGAAGCAATGAACAGCAGGCATGCCTAGTGGCTTAGGATATTCAACGTCAACTCAATCAATCAAGCATTTTAGATGCCCAAACACACACTGTCCTAGACGCCTTTGAATGGAGAGCAAGCAGTAGTGCGCCGCTTCGCTCGCAATCGAGCAAACAGCAAAAGCAGGGATGCCCAGTTGTGCGCCCGAAGTGCCTCGATCCCTTCGGATTTCTCACGACAGTGAATACTTTTTTATTTATTATTTCTTAATCTGATCTGTGGGCATCCCTGCCGTAAAACCAGCAAAGCACGAGCCTCACAACACACTGTAACTCACAACACTCCAGTGAAGTACAGTGAATACAATATATATACAACAAATTCGAAATACCAACTTAAACTACTCTTTCCATAATACAAACTATCGCAAACTCCTATACTAGCGGCGTCAATAATGCACCACGCAAACCACCAAATCAGTGGGTCCATTATTTTGACACTGTCTTCTGATTTGAATATCGAATACCAATCGCACCACAACAGCTACAGTACAAATACAGTAATACACAGAATAAATACCCACCACAGAGAAGTATAGCGTATCACCATGAATATACCAAGTTCATCAACCAAACCAAACATAAGTCCAAACGATCTGGAAAACTGGGAGAACTCTGTTACGGTTACGTTACGTGTGCTAGTCCCAGAAAGCCCCTGTCTTTCAATAACATATATAAGTAGGACCCGCCCATGCCGACCAATTAACAAAGAACGACGAATGGGATTGAATATTATACATTTTCGTTTACACGTATTTAATGAACATTTTTCTTTTTGCCACAGCTTAAGTGAACTGCTATCGAATATCAAGAAAAGTAATTTGTTCATTAGCCCCCAAGGTTAAAAAAGAGACGAGATTTATCTCGAAATATATATCGACCATATTCATTTGCTTCTCACCTTAAGCTACTCGAAAGCTTTTAGGAATTTCTTTAGTTTATTTTTCGACATTTATTATTTTAAGCTACTCATACTTAGCTTTAGACATTTGCATGTTCTGCTTGTTAACTCACCAAACAAAAAAAAAAACAAAAAAGATATACCAAAAATAAAAATACTCCACAGCAAGCATAACCCTTTTTGAAGGAGCTTTTTGTAATGCTTGAACGCCTTTAGATGTTTACCCGAAAACCAAAACAACTATTACCTTAAGAGCTTGTGCTAAACTCTGAGTCAGCCCATGGAAAATTTCCAGCAAACAATCTAAACGATTGACCCGGATGTAGCTTGCACTGAAAAATCTACAAATATACAGCACTCAAAGCCCCACGTAGAGACTGAAACCTCTGTCTATAGCCTGCTTCCCAAAAAAAAATAAAAATAAAGCCGCATTCGTAGTGTGTCTGCCTGTTAGCCAAACAACAGTTCCCACTTCTACCCCAAAAACAACTCAAAACCCAAAACAGAACACGTATCTCGAAATACCGAAAAGTTCTTCTACTCAAAAGCGCCGCCCCCTCCCGTTCAAAAAAAAAAAAAGACCGACGAAGTGGCAGATCCTGGAATATCCCATACTAATGCCGGTACTCTTCCTTGAACACTTCTTTCCCCACGCTCGCGCGCAGAAAATCTGTCTCGTTGTGACCGTCGTGGATTATGATCGTATTGGCACCTCCGAGCCCATCGGCCGCTGCATACTCGGCTGCATGGGCACCGGCACCGAGCTGCGTCACTGGTCCGACATGCTGGCCTCGCCCCGTCGGCCCATCGCCCAGTGGCACACCCTCAAGGATCCCGAGGAGACCGATGAGATCTTGAAGAACATGAAGTAAGGCGCTACCATGGATAACAAATGCAGGTGAGAATTTATGAATGTAGTTTATTTATTATATATAAGTATATAGCAAAGATCGTAATATAATAGTTTGAATTTAGAAAAAGCAAACAAATACCTCTATGGGTACAATCGGATTATAAGCGTGGAAATTATTCCACAATAAATTTGAAAACTATCTATCTTGCTCGCACTCGACACAGATGGTTATCCGAGTCTCGAACCGTGCTACCAACAGCAATGATTTAAAATACATTTTTTTGATCGAGGGTGCCCCAGAATTCACTACGGCTTCAAAATCACTTTAAAAGGTGTCTAAAAATATGCAATAAAATGAACGAGGCCCCAAATTATACGATGAATCATTATGTAGCATAGTTTTAGGTACCTTTTTAAGTGATTTCATTACTCTAGTGATTTTTGTACCTTCATATGTTTTATTATTCATTTCTACGTCATTTTTAGAACCTTTATTTGTAAAGGTAATCGGATTAATCGAGAACACTTTACTTTAACTTTCTTATTTATATATTTTATTATATTTTTATAAATGATATTTATATTAATATGATTATTTAATTATATTAAAAATTCATTCCATCGTTCGCAGACTTACAGCACATCTATCAAACGTATAAAAGTAACCAAAGAACACTTAAGCGAACCGTCAAAACATTATGAAATCGATGCATCATCAACGTCAGCTACAACTGATCCTCCTCACCCGGAACGACAGCAACAATCAGCGAAATATCGTAGTTAAAGCAAATTGTTCATCTATGCAGTTATCTCCACACACACACAAAATACAAAGCCGATTAAGTAATACCTTAGGTGTCTAAGTTATATACCTCATTGGTTGAACAACAAATCGAAGTGGAATCCATGATCACCCCCGACCGAAATCTGAAAATAATTCGATTGATTTAACCTATAATCTCTCACACATGAAAATCATTTTAAAATCTATGAATTCGTTGTTGTCATTGATTCAGAAATTTCCAAGCTTAAATGAAAAATTACGAGTATGTTAAATTATTACAGAAAAACTCTATATATACTCAATGTATGAAAAAGAAAAATGAAAACTATTTAGACGATGGCCGAGAGGTGAGAGTATGATTTTTAAATGTTAAGTTTATTTCGGTTTTTAAATTAGTCCAATAATGAGAAGAATCTTTCCGGTTTTCAATTTGTTTTTCAACTGTTGAAGGATTACTAGTGGATAATATTACTGACTAATGAATATATAAAAGAGCAAAGAGCGTAAAGGCAACTTAAACTGTTATGTAAATTATTTATTATGTTAAAATTATTGAGCATTACGTACTTAACTGTGTAAGTAAAAATCTATGTGTGTGTTTAAATGAAACGAACATGGCAGACGACATATTCACAGGAGGAAATGGAACCGAATCGTAAAATATATATATTATATATAAATATTATGTATAACCCTTGCATAGACTAATGTTATGTATACACAGAGCTGAGTTTTGACGACCTAACAAAATCAGACGTATAAGTAGAAAACCAAAAACAAAACCGAAACCCAAAAGCAAATAATGAAAGTTAAACTTTGAAGCGTGATTTCAACGGAATATATCATCAGTTTAAACTTTAAAAATAATATCGAACATTTTGCACTACGGATCAGATTGGAATTTTTCCTTTAGTTAGCAATAATTCACAATAATTTTAGGAACATATATAGGGCTCTCAGTTCTGTTCGATGATGCGGCAATATTTTTTTGGATTTCCTCCTCACAAATCGAAATAATAATTTGGAAATCCAATTTCGCGCAGACATTTCTCTACATTATATATTTGATTTAGTACTATTTCTTTAGTTGCTTCGTTCAACTCAAGTATTAAGGTTTCTCCAACTATCTAACGAATCGTTTTATCCTTTTCGACCTTACTGCATTCTTTAATTTTGAGATCATATTAGGACCTAATGAAAATATACATACTAACTAAATGATTATGGCAAATGTTAAAACAGAAAAAGAAATATTAAGAACAATAATAGTTATTACTATTTATATTATATTCAAGTATATGACATCTAAACAATATACATTTATATATACTTAAACAATTTGTGCTCCTGCTGCACAAGCCTACTAAGAACTTGAAATTTTTAATATGGAAGGAAAACGGCGGCGGCGATAACAAGAACTTCTACCTACCTAAAAAACAAATTAGCTAACTAAGCTAAAAGAAAAATAAAAACAACTCTCGAGAGCATAGAGAAAATTCCAATAAATAGACGAGACATTGGAGGAGAGGAATAATGATGAGCCATGATTTTCTGATTTTTTCCATATTGAAAGTAAATGAAATTCAACTAATACATTAGATGTTTTTTGTCCTGTAAATGGTATATTATAATGATAATGATAATGAGTAGTTAGGGATCTGTGTATCCCCTGTACACACACTTACACAGTTGTAGTTATGTTCACCGACGCAAGAGAAATAATGCATGAGAAACACACACAAAGAATAAGAATGCAAAAACCTACAAAAACGAGAAAAAAATACCAAAAAATATTTATGTAATATAATTCATCTAAATTTAACAAATCGATGTGACGTAACCCCGACGGAAGGAGACCGGAAAAACAAGCTATACAACTTATTACGAGTATTGTTCAATAACAAAAATAAAGTACTTTGCTTTTCCAAAATAATTACTGTAAATTATCTCAAACCCAAAAACAGCAAACAAAATAATAAAATAATAATAAAAAACAATGACACAAGGATACGCAAATATGTATTAAACAAATGGTAAATTACAAACAAACAAAGATCGAAACCTATCCACAACAACAGCAACAAAAGAGACAAGATGCAGACGAAGACAACAAACTATATATACTTGCATATTAAACAAATTATATGAAATTATATAAAATGATGTTGATTATTGATTTAAATTAAAACTGAGAAAGTGAATAAAACAAATTATATATACACCTATATATATATATATATAAATATTAAACAAAACAAAAGCAAAACTTTTTGTGTTTTCCTTCAGTTGGTATATATTTATTTACACAGCGTTACTACACTGAGCTAAACGATAAAGATAACCAGAAAACCTTGTGCGACTGTGTAAGTGTTAGCCCAAAAATCGACATGTACATACACAGGCACAACCACACACGCGACACACGATTACACCCACACTGAGACACCCACGAACTGACCAAAAAAACCAAAAAAAAAAGAAAGCAAGTCGTAAACATGAATGTATTATAAAGTATACATGTTAGTTATACAATATCTGTATAAGTAATGTCTTCAGTTCTGTTACCCTTATTTCAAATCGTTCTCAAAGCAAGCAGAATGCAGCGCATAGCCCATCACGAAAGCACAAATCAATACTTAGAAAGTGGATTAAAGTAGGAAGAGCGGAAGGTAAATATATAAGTAACTAATATAGGACACAGAAACAAAAGAAGATTTAAAACAAAAAAAAAAATGAACAGAAAACAATATAATGTAGCTGTCCATGTACTTTTATTTGCTAGATATGTACGTATGTAATTTATATTCGATAAATCAGGCATTATGCATTTAGCAACCACCAGACAAGAGCATGAAAACCTAACAAGTATTCCATTCGGCTCCGATTCGGACTCACACTATCGAACAAGATCAAAAGGTTCGAATCAATCTTCCTATCATTCACCATAGAGCAGGGATGCCCAAGCCTAGCACGCCTGGCCATCCCCGTCATAGAGTTACACGCAAACCACACACATAGAGGGCGCACCTGAGGGAACGATCGATCGAGTAGCAAGTAATGAACAATGAGTAACGACAAATACAATATAGAGATATGCGTTATAGGTAATACAAACCCAAGATATAGGACAATGTTTGATGTTGATATGAGTTAATCTGGCCACCTAGCGTGCGCATTATATGCATAGATACGAGCATACATACATACATACATACGGCAGAGGATCGGCCTCCCGGCGATATCCTTTTATATATACCCAGCGACCGGGGGGAGGGGCAGCAAACATTATACATAACCATCGACAGCACCGCATAGTATGAACAGGACATACGGTATATAAGTATTAACATAACCAAGCGATATACACACACGGGCATAAGGTCCAGGTACTCTCCATCCTTCAGATTCAGATTCAGATTCAGATCCAGATTCATATCCAGACTCTATATACCTAGACACATACACCGACTCCTCATCCAGCACTTACACTCGCGGATATCATTTTATGACTCTTTCCGGAGTTTTGTTGTTTACGATAAACTGTTTATAGCTGTTTTTGAATTTTAAATAAATTATATTTACTATATGGCAAACAAAGAATAAAACCAACAAAACACTAATGGCAAAAAACCAAAGCAAGTGAAACCATATATGATAGTAATATATGTTTTAAATGCTATTACCAAAACGAATCTTAAATTGAGGCTTCGCAGGCAAAGTTTGCGGGCGAATGAATATTATTGAATAAACTGCATATATATATATATACATACTATAATGCAACTGTATTGCAAGACAAGCATAACATTTTATTTCCGAGGCAAAAAGAATTTAACACACAGCCACACACACTCTGACACACTCTGACACCTGTGCGGTTCGGCGGCAAATGCAGGTAACCCCTTGCCCCAAGAAGATGCTGCAACCGCACCGAAAACAATAATTACAAACTATTATACCGACAACATCTCCACAGCCTAGTAACAATGTAAAACACAAGCGATGTGAACGACACAGAATATACACAGATACACAAGAACTAACATATGTGAAATGAAACGAGGAATGTTTATAAACAATAAACAAATGTTTGAAAACTATTATCTTTGTTTTTTCCTTTCAATTACTGCTGCTGATAAGAAATGATTTTTAAATAAATCTGCGGGGCTAAGAAATGGCTTTAAAAGATTACATTAGTAGTATTTGCTGATTATAGATGACTATCATTTTCTGAAAGCATAATAAAATGCATTACATTTTATTTATATATGCATAACATTTAATTTTAATAATTATTAATAATTAATAATTAACTAATTAAAGCCCAGAACTGAAAAGTAATTAATCATATTTTTAAAAGTTCAAAGGTTCGAAGAAATAAATTCTTTAAAACATTTTAGGTTTTCTTAGAAATAAGAATAATAAGCAAGGTTCAAAGATAATAAATATGTGGTTTTCAGACAGTCTATTCTATGAAAATATTTTTTATATATTTTAAATTTTTTAATATTTAAGCTCATACAATTTTTTTTTTTTTTTTGATTTCTTAGATATATGTATAAGCCAGATTAAATCATAAAAAACATTTTATTAATCCCGCAATGGTAGTCTATACCTTAAATATATACCTTTTATATAGATTTGTATATTTAATTGTATATCTTATTTAATATTTTATTTCTACTAGTTTAATTTAAGCCTTTAAGGTGTTGAGCTGCTATTCCCTTGCCCCTGACTGTGTGTTTTTGCAATGCTATACAATCTCTTTCTTTGAGCATTTTAAGCTGGCATTTAGATTTTCAGAGTCAAAGTTTCCTTATCTATATAGCGTACGATTTTGTATAAAGTAGCTTTAGTATTCAAGCGGCATCCAACGGCAGCGGATCTGTTTCGAACCAGATTTGAAGCGCAACGAATCGATATCTTCATGGATCGCAGCTATCGAAAGAGCGGCAATTAATCGAGTTATCGATAGACCAAAGTGTAGATTTGTATTTACGTTTTATTTAGCTCCCTATTTCACAAGGATTTTGGATAATTTAAAGCCGGGTCTACAGGAATGCAGTTGGGGGACTTAATGGTGGATCCTTCTCCAGGTCAAGGTGCAAGGGAACAATATGTTAACTGAATCGGAGTAGGCGAGGAGCTAGTTATTAGTGTCTAGGATTTCAGATCCTAATCATATGTAGTGAGAAGGTAGTGCCAGAAACCTCAGAGAAATGAGAAACAAACAAATCCAGCTCGAGGATGTGCCCACGGTCCGCATTCTGATGTTAGGGGATAAAGGTGCGCAGTTATTCCCATTTTCCGCGAGATCTTTAACTAACTTTCAACCCTTACCAGGTGTGGGCAAGACGAGCGTGACCAATCTGATGGCCAGCAGCGCTGATACGCCCACGGTCGCCTCAAGATCCGTGGGCCAGCGCTATTGGAACATCCAGGTGCGGCTGCACGAATATCCCAGCACGGTGGACTTGCCGCCAACGCCCACCTGGACATCGCCCTCCTCGTCGGACCGTTCGGATAAGTACCTGTTCCTCGGCACACGCCCGCCTCGTCCGAAATCCTGTACTTTGTGGAATTTGTGGACCTTAACAGCAATGCTCGCATGCAGCGCGTCCAGCGCAACCATATGTTCAAGAATGTTGATGGCATTGTCCTGGTGTACAACCTGCAGGACCTGCGCTCGCAGGACAATCTGCACGACTGGCTGTACGAGCCGCTGCGTCAGATTTGCAAGCATCGCCACGGGCGACCGCGTTCGATCTTGAGAAGCCAGCACGTGCCCATTCTGGTGGTGGGCACGCGGCTGGACAAGTTGATCCGCCGTCCGTTGCGTCGCTCCGGCAGCATTGCCCACCAACTGAACGCGGAGGAGATCCTCCTGAATAGCCAAGACCCCGAGAGTTTTGCGGACAAGAGCCGTAACCAGGGCAAGCTGAGCAGCTTCCTCAATCGCGTCGTGGAGTTCAAGGAGCGATTTCCACTTGTTGCGCGTTCACGTACTCCCTGAACAGATTTACAGCCTTTATTTGTGTAGATTTTGTTATTGTTGAATTTCAATAATATTTATTGGGGAAAAATAATAGTATGATACATTGGTACCTAAGGAAAAACTAGGCATTTAAGAACTACATATAAATTTGCATAGGCTTTTCATCCAGGATTTATTTTTTGTTTAAGCAAATACATATTAAGGCCTTACGTTGATGTTAAATTAATGGCCAAAGTTTAGGTTATCCGTGGACGAAGTTCCATCTAACATAAGAGTTCCTTTAATAAAGAATATCGTTAAAAACATAACTGATTGAGATAGTTTTAAGAGTTCTTCTGGAAGGAAATTCCAGAGATAAAAAAAGAGGTACAAATAGAGTTTCTTTGATTTAAGTATATTTATTTGGATTAATCTTCTGGAGTTAGTAGTGCCCTTGGGGCCTCTAAGATCTTAGGACTCCTGAAGATTACAAGTACCAAAAGTAACAAGAGGACATTAGCCAGGAGGCCACTGCATCTGGCGACCGCCGAGGAAGTGCAAGTGCAAATGGTAAACGGACTGGGCGCCGTGCTTGCCATTGTTGATGACCACACGGTAGCCCTCCTCCAGACCCAGATCCTTGGCCACCTTGCGACCCACCAGCATGAGATGGCCCAAGATATCGGCATCCGAATCCTCGGCCAGCGAGAGTTGGGCAATCGGTTTACGTGGGATCACCAGAAAATGGGTCGGTGCCTGCGGAGCCACATCGTGGAAGGCCACACACTGTTGGAGAGAATAAAGATAATGCCGCTAAGTACCCATCTACAGACCAATCAGACTTTGATCCTCACCTTATCGTCTTCGTGGATAAATTTGCATGGAATCTCCTTGCGCAAAATCTTGCCGAAAATCGTATCTTCACTGGCAGCTGCCGTCTGGGACTTTTCCACTTCGTTCGACATTCTAGCACCGCAAGTCGCAATGGAGCGCGAACTGTCCAGATGATACAGTAGATATATGTAGGTATATAATTTTTGCACTTGTAGTTAATTAAATGATTAGAAAATAGCGTGCGCTTACCTGAAAACACGAACAAAATTGCGACCGGCTGACAGAAGCATTGAAGGCACTAAAAATAACCCTCCTGGATGGGACAGAACGCGCTAGGGTATTATGTTGCTCACAAATGCGTCTGTACTTTATCTAAATTTGGTTTTTATATTTGATTATTTATTTATTTTTAGATAGAAAATAGTTTAAGAAATCCATTATTTAAGACACTAATTTTTGTTTCGGTATTTTTTAATGTTTTAATGGTCTTACTGTACAATTAAGAGTTTATAAATATCGTACTACTTTTCAATAAAGTTATGCAAAAACGTAAGCATTACTTGTTTTTTCAATTACTTTTTCAAACTTTTAAACAGAAGGATTTGATAATTCACATAAAATATATTGGAAACTTTCAATATTTTAGGGTTACATTTACACAAACAGATAAACTGTTTAATATTTACTTCTATAAGGTTTAAATTGCAAACTACTTTCCGCATAAAACTACATAAACTTAAACAAAATATTGTGGCTTGCGCATGGTGATGCCATGATCAGCCAGGGCCGGTACCAGATCCTCCATGGCCAGCGTGTATTTGCGGTCCTTGGGGTTCTTCTTGTCCTTGCTGGAGCTATGGCCACTAGAGTGCTGGATGTTGGTGGTTCGGGTCTTGCAGTGCTGCAGTGCGTCGTTGGCAATGTCCGAGATGAACTTTTGGGCGGACACGGAGATGAGGCGGACGATTTGGGGATCCACCGTGGAGAAGCCAGCCTGCAGGAGAAGGATAATCTCAGTAAGTCTTTCGTAATCTTCACCGAAATAGCTTTATACCCTTTTCAAAGTATGCGTAGTTAGGGCATCCGGAATGGTGGGCGTGTAATCCTCCAACTGACGCAGAAGCTCATCCATATCTGCATCCTCGGCGCTAGCCGGAACAACCTCCACGTCCAAATCCTCCTCGTCGGTTTCCATGTCCGAATGCACTTGTCCTCCCATCTCCTCATCCTCGGTGTCTGTGGCTGAGGCCAGCGATTCCGCGGGCGTCACGTTAATGTCCTCTCCGTCGGAAGCCATTATTTCTCAATTACTTTCGATTTAATTGCAGTATTTATTTAAATTTTAATGTTTTTCTTCAAAACAATGCAAGTGTTGTTTTTGTGTGTTTGTATACATTCTATTTCAATCGATAACATTGATGGTATCGGTTATTTAACCATGAGCGTAGTCAAGTATATCTGCAAGGGATAAGACTTCTTTCATTAAATTGTTCAAATTCAAATATTTAAAACATAAATTATACAATTTTCATGCTTGTTATCTAAATTAAATATTTTTAAACAAACTACTATAAGATATAACCGTGAAAATCCAGTCAACCATCCCAAGCTGTTTATCGATTAAGTACTCGAAATATTGATAGCAAAAAAGGTATCGAATAATTTTTTATTCGCAGCTAATTTCTATTTACGACGATGGTGGGCTCCAACTTTGGCATTATTTACCACAATTCCAGCGCCGGCGGTGGCTCATCTGCTAACCATGGACAATCAGCGGGCGGAGGTGCCGCCGGTGGCGCCATCGGAGATCGGGAGCGGTCCACGCCGGCCTCACATCTCAGCGATTTCATGTCGCAGCTGGAGGACTATACACCCTTGATTCCGGATGCGGTGACCTCGCACTATCTGAACATGGGAGGATTCCAGGCGGACGACAAGCGCATCGTCCGGTTGATCAGCATCGCCGCTCAAAAGTACATGTCCGACATCATCGACGACGCACTGCAGCACTCGAAGGCACGAACCCATATGCAGACCAGCAATACGCCCGGCGGATCGAAGGCCAAGGATCGCAAGTTCACGCTGACAATGGAGGATCTGCAGCCGGCATTGGCCGACTACGGCATCAATGTCAGGAAAATGGACTATAGCCAGTAGATACAGTTATAATTTTGCGCTTTATTCTTAGTATTTTTCCTATAAATAATCTCCATCCCAGACAACTTAAATATGTTGTCATTGCAATTGGTGCAACCTAATCATAAAATTCGAGAACTAACATAAAAATATTCCCTAAATGGATAGTACTGATACATCGGGACACGTTTCTAATGTAAATCTGAAAGCGATATTTCATTTTCCAGATTAATTTGTCATTAAATAATTGTTTGAATTCCGGAAAACATGAGTTTTGTTAACGCAGATTGGTTTACTTATGATTATAATCGATAATCGAGGTAAATAGTATCTAAAATAAAGGATATAAAGCATAACGTCATTACTAAACTCGTACAGAAATACTTTATTTGGGGAAAGTCCGGAAATATTAATGAGAGACAGATTCCAAACTCCATCGAAATTTGTATCAGTACACACATATTTTTAATAAACGAGTCATTTAAGAACAGTCTTACAGTTCATATTTGAAATCATTTACATATCAATCATATACAGGTTATTTTGTTATCTTTAAATAATGTTATCCAAGGGCTATAATCTAGGTTAGTTAATACTAAGCGCTTGTTCATTGGCATGTTATGAATTTCTTGAAGCTGCGCGACGTTCCACCAGCCACTCGGAATGCCAGGACGCCAGTGAAGATGGTAATCCCATAGTTAATGAGCAGCGTGACAGTATACAGTTCGCTGGCATTGAGCAGCGTTATTAGGGAGACAAACAGGTGGCTGCCCACCACATAGGCCACATGGAGGTAGTTGTTCGTGTCGAAGGCGTTGAAGAAGATCACGCTCCAGAATGTGTGCAGCAGAATGATGGATAGAGCCTGGGCAGCCGAGGTGACAAAGAAGAGCTCCGATCCACTCTCCAGACCCATGGTGCCGGGACCACTCTGCAAGGTAGGAAGAAATTTAGAATATGGAATGTAGTTTCCATGCCACTACTTACCATATCAGCTAGCACATTGACCAGGGCAAACATTCCCGATATGATTCCGAATCCCAGACCCGAGACATAGGCCAGGATGTGCTTGTTGTCCGTCACTCTGGTGTCCTCGGCCACTGCATGCAATCCCTGCTCCGTGCTACGCAGTATCCTGTATATGATGTACCGGAAGCACTCCTGGAAAATCACCGAGAAGACGACGCCAAATGCCAGGACATCACGCAGCGGTATCATGGCGAACCACAAGAGGGACGACAGGAGCAGGGAAAGCAGCCAGAAGAATGCCGCCGCAATGAGAATGATGATCCGCACCGGGTCATTGGCGATGGTGAAGACGAACAGGGCGAACGGTGGGCCGAACGCGATAAAGGTGCATCCAAAAAACTCGGGCAACGTCATATTTCCCCTCTAAAACCTTTGAAATTCCTTAAGGCGAGACACTAGTTTTCTTTTGTTTTTCTTGTTGTGGGTGTTTTGTATAGCTGGAACATCAATCGATGTCCACAAAAATCGAATAATTCACAAGAGAAAGTTATCGTTAAAATACTAAAAATACTATTTAGTGTACGATAACTTTCAGTGCTGGAAACTTTATTCTTGCTTGCTTAATGTTGTCATACCCTAAAATAACGGCCGTTTCGCTTTTATAAGCCTTTACGTGACTTTTAACCAAAATATAAGAAAAAATAGTTAATATTGTTGTATTAACATGAATTGATGTGTATTATTTGTAACACAAAATAAATCTTGATAGAAGGTAATGTTCAAAAACATTTGTTTGCTTAGAAGAATTACTTTTTTACTTTTAAAAGATTAAGGTTTGTTTTAAAATCAAATTGTACATATTATGTAAAAGAGAAATATATCGGTATTTTTTTTTCTTTTTTGAGGAACTTTTGATGATATAAGTTAAGAATTAGCTATGAGAAGTTACATGTTTTATGTCTCAGATACTCCCAGCTAGTTTATAATTCCTCCCCCGCGAAGGGTGTTCGTACGTCGCCTATGTGCGTTTCACCCGCACCAAGACAAAGGCCTCCCGTCCCACTTTCTGCGCCTCAGCACTTATAATATTTTTGTTTGGGGCGGGATTAGTCACTGAGGAATTGACTCAACTCGCCCGCACTATGCAAACCGCATAATCCGCCATTAACCAGAAGCGAACTGCAAGTGCCCGGCTGCGGATCGAACGCAGCAACAGTGAAAAAAACAACAAAACACAAAGAGTATCCGTTCCCGTATTGCCGTTCCCATTTTGGCGAGTGAGTAGGGAGAAACCTCCAATTATCAGGTCTGAGATTGGCTTTCGCTGATTTAGCTAATTTGCATTATTCTCCCAGTGCACGCTGTGATGGCCAAGCGCCTGCTGCCCCACCAACCGTCGTTCGAGGGGGAGGCCCCGGGTCCGGATGAGCTGGACAGTCCAGCCATTGAGGCGGCAGAGCTCGACATTCCCCCGCCGGAGGCTGATAGGCGCTGCAAAAAGGTGTGTTTCATATAATTACTGCACTTTTAAAACTTTAAACTATTTTTTGGGAAATTAAAGACCTATTTTCCTCAAAACACAGACTTTATCTAAAATATTCATCATTTTCAGGAGTCTGGGAGCGACCCGGAGCGAGCGCGGAGACCTATAAACCCCTCACCGATGGCAGCACCGTTCTCCGCTTCGACATCCTGCTGGCCCACATCATGCCGCCCGATGGCGAGGATGTCAAGATCAAGCGGTTTGTGGTCTATGAGCTGACAGTGAGCCAGGATGGCGCCACCCCAGACACTCAGCCGGCGAAGATCGAGCGTCGCTACACGGACTTTCGGGAGCTTTATCTGGGTCTAAAGCGCCAACATCCCACGGAGCTGGCCAACAAGTACTTCCCGGCCAAGGTGCTGATGGGGAACTTCAAGTCCGAGCTCATAGGCGAACGCAGTGCTGCCTTTGAGGCCTTCCTCACCTATGTGGCCAGTCAGACGAAGCTGCGGGACTCGGAGGACTTCCTGCGCTTCCTGCAGCACGACGAGCTGTCCAGGGCGTGCCAGTTCCTGGACGAGCGTCGCAACGAGAATGCCATACCCATACTGGAGAACTGCTTCCGGCTGCTGAACAAGATCTACATGAATCGTTCGCGACCAGTACTTTTGATACTCTGCCGCCTGGTGGCGGCCTGCACGTCATCCCCAGTGCCTCATCATGCAGCCGAGAGATGGGCTCTGTTGGCTCTGAGTCGCTTCGAGACTCTGTGCGACATTGATCTGCTGCCCCTCTATATTCCCCTGCTGCACACCTGCGCACACCTTTGGTGAGTTCAAGACATAATTATTATTATTTTTTAATTTATTAATTTATTAATTTTAGGTGGCAGCGTGGCCAGGACCAAAAGCCCATCACCGACCGACTGACTGACATGTCCAAGCAGGGCATCAACATTGCAAACACCGAAAGTCTTATGCAGGCTATTCACAAGATCGATCCACGTACCGAAACCATTTAAATCTGAATCTCCACCAGAAAACATTATCCATTAGTTCATCCGTTCTGTTCTGTAGTTGGTAGTCGCTAAGCGTAAAGTGCACTTATAGAACATGTGCAATTAATATTAAGGGTAACAGGAGTATTTAGCAACTTTTATGCTTTCCAAAGTAGTTTGTTTTTACAAGCACACAAAGTAATTACTTAAATCGGAAAGAAATCGAAAAATAACTCAATAGGTCACAATACATATATCAGCTTAAAAGCAAAAACTAACAGAAAACTGCAATTGAAAATTGGTTAATTCAAAATTCCCACTGTGATGTACAAATTACCAATAGAAATAGTAGGGAAAATTGTTTCAAATTCGATGTGTAGTCTCTGATAATCTGCTTTAAAAACCCACCCACGAGATACAAATATTTCTCACACTTAACATCAAGAAATCAGTAGAAATTATAGTCAGAGCTAGTAAGTAACAGTTGACCTTTTATCTTTGCAGTGTATAACCTCTCTGTCTGAACTGAAGACTTATTTTTATTCGGTTAAATGTTCTCAGTTGAACTCAGTTTTAGGCTTTTCCAGTATAACAGTTTTTTTAGAGCATTTCGGTAGAGAGGAGTCAGTTGGTAACCAAAATTATTAAACACTTTATCGATTGATAAATACTTATACTCTTGGTATAAATCTCTTTGTGATTCAAAATAATTCTAATTATTTAATTGTGTCTTGTTAAAATATTTAAAACAGGGAAGGGCAGGCCTTTGCTCTGGGAGCAGCCCACTGCTCTTTCCGTTAGAGGCGCCAGTTCTTTGTTGTCTATCTTTGTTGTTTATCTTTGCAGTGTATTACCTCTCTGTCTGAATTATTTTTATTCGGTTAAATGTTCTCAGTTGAACTTTTTGTTTTAGGCTCTTCCAGTATAACAGTTTTTAAAGAGCATTTCGGTAGAGAGGAGTCAGTTGGTAAACAAAATTAACACTTTATCGATTTATTTATCATACTCATACTCTCTTAAAGTAAAATATTTTTAAGAAAGCATTTCGGTTGAGCGCTCGCTCTTTGTGAGTCAAAATAATTCTAATTATTTTATTGTCTTGTTAAAATATTTAAAACAGGAAAGCCCACTGCTCTTTCCGTTAGAGGCGTCAATTCTTTGTTGTCTACCTGCTCAGTTGCTCTTTCCTTTAGGATTCGTGCCCAACTCCGATTTTGAAGGTCAACTATTATCTGCCAGCTCTGGTAATCTAGTAAACTACTTTGGTAACTTAAAGGTTTATGTTCCCATGTTTGTTTTACATTACGCATTGTTTTTGGTATTATATATAGTCACCCGATTAGTAGCCAGTGGGAGTTGTGGCAAAAATATTCCCCCATTTAAATGAATCACAACTGTATTACCAAGAGAGACGCATGACGCAGAGTCTGAATGCCCAAGCCTAGAATTCCATATCAGCCTGAAAAAGCAGCTCCCTCTGTTATTTATTATTACAGCCAAATGCCTTGTGATTGTTTTTCTCAATGAATAAATATTATACTCGAATGTTTTCCAGAATACAAGAGTCTCCGTTTATCTGTCCAGCTTTTTAATCGTTTAACACTAGGAGTTAAGGTATTTAAAGTTGTTTTCTGAGTCATTTGGGGGAGTTGAACTTTAAGTCTAGGAGTGCACTATTTAATCATAACCTAAATGCTACAGCTGTGTGGTGAGGATCTCTTGACCGCACTCATTATTTTACAATACGATATTTAAAACTTATGACGTCACACACACAATCGATTCAACTAGATTATTAATAGAGCGGGGTACGTGCGTTTTCAACAAATTGTTTTGCGCCATTGCAGTTGATTTTTTTCATACATTTTCTCATAAATGTACAGAAATAGCCAGAAGTCCTGGGAAGCAGCTCAGCGGAAGAGTCTCGTAAAGGTTTTCAGGGCCTGCGAAATGGCTTTCGTTGTGTCCGCTCTGAATTAAAATTAAATAATAATAAAGAATTGTAAGCTTTAAATTTCAAAATATTTCAAGAGATAATACTCACCCTAGTACCGTTCTGCTGAAATCATCCAGTTGCTGTTGCGTGGCGGTCACATAGCCGCCGCTGTTCTTCTTGGGCAGCGCCTCCAGCGCCTGGACCAGGAACGGCTGCATCCGCTCGTTGCCCACCACCTGCTTCAGTTCGTTGAGCACCTCGGCCACGTCGGCCAGCATGTAGGAGTGCAGCTGGAAGACCGAAGCCTGGATCAGGTTCATGACCAGAGCTCCGCCATGCTGACAGGCCAGTTCCACGACCAACGGACGGCACTCGGCGTTCCGGCTGTGACTGTTGCCTCGGCCCCAAACCAGGAGATTCACGAAGAACTTCATCACCGACGAGTTCGCCTCGCGATGGTCGAGGGAGCAGGCTATCAGAGCGCACTGGAAGATCGGTGTGATGAGGCTGCTCTGGAGGAGTTGCTGCGGACAGCAGTCCAGGTATCGCGAGGCCAGCCGAAAGAAGTCGTCGACGGTGTCGGGGTTGTTTCTCAGACCATTCTCCATTTGCAGCAGGCCAAAGGTGGGCTCGATGAAGGCCTGCAGCATCTCCAGCAGGCCGCCGATGCACTCGCTCGACTTGGCGAACTCATCCACCAGTATGGAGCCCACGTACAGGAAGCAGCTGTGGTGCTGCACGGCATAGAGCAACACCATTTGCTTGATTAGCGGCTCCACCAGCATCACGGCCTGCTTCCGCACCATCCGGATGCCGTAGCGGATGAGTCGGCAGGTCCGCTCCATAATCCGCAGATCCGTCTGGTACTTGTCCATTACCCGCGAGATCAGCTGCCAGGCATCGTTGAGGATGGCCACCGTGGGATGCTCCACGGTGTCTGGCACATCGGGATTCGTGTGCCGGATGATGGCGCAGGCTCTGTCTATCCAGTAAACGGGATCGCTCCGCTCTCCCCTCTGTACACTACCCACACTGCTCGTCTCCACCAGCTGGGCCAGTGGCTGCAGCTGAAAACCCACAATTTCCCGCAGCGCAGGCTGCAGTTGCTCCCTCGGCAGCCGGGTTAGGATCAGGGATATGCCTTTGAGCAACCCAATGGCCACATCGTTGTTAATCTGAAAGCTGTCCAGGCTGCGGGCGATCTCCACCAGGCCACTGATGTGGCACACCATCTTCTGGCGGCAGGCGGTGCAAATGGAGGTCAGCGCCATGGCCGCAGCCGGCGCCAAGCCATTCTTTTGCTGCAGAGCATACAGCAGGAAATTAAGCACCGCTTCCAGGGACTCGGCATGGTTCTCGATCCAGTCGCAGAGCTCTCCGATCAGCAGGATGGCCGTGTATCGAACCGCTATGTGGGTTTGCTCGGACATATTCAGAATGGCCTCCACCACCTTGGGTATCACCTCGTTCTCGTCTCTGTAAGGGAGGAAGTCTTAGTTTCGTTTTCTGTTGGGGGGTTAGAAAGACAGCTTACGGCAATATATTCTTGGCCACGTTTTGCATTATAAAGAGCGCTGCTTCTGTGGATTCCCAAGTGGTTTCGGGTGCTTGCAGGATCAGGAACATTTGCTTGAAGCAAGCTCCAGAACCCACGATAAAGGCGACGTCTTTGATCAGATCCGAGACCTTTCGCCGAAAGTCCTGAAAGGGAAGAAAAATATGAGTTAGAGAGGATAAAAATTAGTTGCTAACTCAGAAAAGCCTGGAATATAATGATTTTTTTTACTTTATAAATAAAAATAAAGAGAATTCAGTTGTCTTTTCCATCTAAGCCTTCAATTTTGCTTCGATTGAAACCGGTTTTTCGCTCAATAGTGCCACCAATTGCTGATTTATCAACCTGATGAAATTGATTGACAGCCCAAACCTAGCTATTAACTATAACCCCCATTCCAAGATGGTATTCAAAGAATAAATCCCTTCCCCTACTTACATAAAAAGTATTATTCTCCTCGATCAGCCCATCGTGGTCGCTCTCCATCTGTGAATGACGATACAAAGCGCTGATCAGTCGCTCGATGTGCGGCCTGAATAATGCCGTCAGCTTGTCGTCGTTGCGCTGGAACAGATCCTCGCTGAGCTTGTACCACAGATGGAAGGTGATCTCGGCCACCTCGTAGTCGAAATGGCCCACACAGAGCAACACCAGGTCCAGACCCTTCAGGCAGTAGTGCGGCTTCTGGGGATCGGCCAGCATTTCGTTGAAGAAGGCGTCGCAGAGCGAGGTAAATATCCGACAGTAGTTAATCGTCTTGTCGGTGTCCTCGTGCGCCACACTCAGGTGATAGGGCGTCTCCAGCGCACAGACAGCCGCGAATATCTGTGCCTCCACCGAGGCCTCGCTCAGGCAGGAGAGCAGGGCGCAAACACACTCCGTGGCATTCTCGTGCAACTTGCCCGAGGTCTCCGGCTGCGAGAGTAACCGGAATGCCAACTGGGTGGGAGCGGTGTTGTAGACGTGGGCGACGGAAAAGGCATGGATGACCAACCAGGCACTGTAGGTCCGAAGCACGGCATTCCACACGCGCTGCTGGTCGAGATCATCGCGCTGGAGGCACATGCAAAGGAACTTCAGAACGCACTCGGCACTAGCGTCCAGCTGCTTGTGCACCTCCATCCGTCGATTGGCACCCAACCTCAGATACCTGGAGTCTATTTCCTCGGGCAGAACCTTAAGCACCTCCAGCAGCGGCCAGATGGCAGCGGGATGTGGCGCCAAAGTTACTAGCAGATCGTTGATGGGCTCCTGCCAACTGGCCATAAGAAGGGCCAGATCGGCCACCGCCAGACTGAGCTGCGTAACGATCACAATGTCCGTCTGCTCGTCGATCTGGCCGATATGTGTGATCAGCGAATCCCGCAGGGATTCATGTGTGCGGGGCAGTTCACTGAAGGAGTTCTGTATCTTATTCCGCATCGTCTGCGCGGCGAAGTAGTTCGCGTGCAGATCCCGCTTCTGGTGCAGCAGCTCGTCCGCAATCGTCCACGAGTAGATCTGCATAAGGCACCGAAGGATCATCAATAAAGTGAGGACAAGCCGCACCGGATGGGATAAACTCACCGACTTCTGGAAGTCCTGCAGCCATTTGTTGGCCTTCTCCTGCTCCTTGGGATTGTTGCCCTGGAAGAGGGCACTGATTGCCTGGTACACCACGTCCACCGAGTACGTATCCATTTCACCGATAGCTATAATCAGCGCATAAATTTTTTTTATCAATTATTATTATACTTTATTAGCGATGGCTGAGTGGCTCACATCCCGTATATCGATAACACAAGGAGGCCGTCGGCGATAGTTTAGGGATGTGCGTGACCGATGTTTGATTTGAGGACTTAAGCCAGGGCTGCTACAGTTTATTATTTTAGTTTTTACTATTTTATATTTTTTTTTTGTGGATTTAAAGCTAATTTGAAAGGCCTTTAAAAGAAAACCTTAAATTATTGATTTCTAATTCAGGGGAATTTGCGTGCCACTCTTGAGTAGTTTCCGGAATAATTTTAATTTTTTAATTTCAATAAAAATAAAGAAATAACTATCTAAGCATATTGGAACATTTTTGTTAAATATTTATTACTGATTACACTGAACTACTAATTAATTATCTTTTTTTTTAATATTTGGTCAAACCAAAAATTTATATTATTTATTCAAATTTGTAATTTTTATTTTTTTGTGCAATATATTTATTAATTTTTTTTTTCCTCAATAATTAACCTTAAGCTGTATTAAAATATTTAGTCTTAAGAATTAAGATACAAATAACGTAAATTTTAAGTTTTTGAGCGGCAATGAATCAGTAAAATTCCCCGTAATGAAAAGAAGAAAGTTTATTTTCTTCAAAAACTGGTCTAAATTGGTCTGGTCTAAACTGGTCTTTTACTTTTGAACAAAAAAAAATAAAATTTTAACTTAAGGCCTTAGTTGCTATAGCTTTGCATAGCTGTTAATAATTATAATAATAATAATAATAAAAATCAGAAAATTGTTTACCTATTTTTTAGCTTTTTTTAATCTAATTTGAAGCTGTGGTCTTAAGCCTTTTTAGTGTGACCTGTTGCTGTGGGGGAGAAAATCCGCTCGTTTTCTGGCCAATTTAACTGACCAAGAGTAGAATCTTTATTTCTCTTTTTGGGATCAGATTTGGCCATGGACAAGGACTCGGACAGCACCGTGACATCTTTGGACGAGAACACGGAGAACTTCTGCACGAATCCCACGCGCGACATCCTCGCCGAGGGCATCACGAACCTCTTCAAGCCCACCATCGAACGGTTGGACGAGCGTGTGGCCTCCACAATTCAACTGCAGGCGGAGCTGAGGGGCCAACTGGATGCCCTGGCCGTCCAACTGCGGGACATAGAGCGGGCGCAGAGTCAGATTCCTGAGTTTGCGGACAAGGTGAAGGAGCTGCTGAACGTGAAGCACAAGGTGACGGTGATTAGCAACGTTCTGGGCACCAGCCAGGAGCGGCTCACGGGCCTGCACAAGCTCATCGAGAAGGAGCAGCGGCGGCGACAGGCACTGCTGGACTCAGCCCTCAGCACCAACATATCCTAAGGAGCAGTCATGGAGACGCCCCACATCGACCACCTGAGCTTGGAGGACTACGAACACGTTTACGAGCCGGCGGAGGATTCGTTTCTGCTGCTGGACGCCCTGGAGAAGGATCTGGACTACCTGGAGCAGCTGCAGCCGCGACTGTGCGTGGAATTGGGTTCCGGTTCGGGGGTGATTATCACAGCTCTGGCCAAGAAGCTGGCAAGTTGCTCGCTGTGCCTCGCCACAGATATAAATCCCAAGGCCTGCGATGCCACCCGAAGAACAGCTGCCCGGAATGGAGCACGAGTGAGCCCGATACGTTGCAATCTGGCGGATGCACTGCGCCGGCGATCCGTGGACGTTCTGCTCTTTAATCCTCCGTACGTGGTCACCAGCGACGAGGAGCTGCAGACCCAAAGGTTTGATTCGGAGAGCAAATCCGCAACGGAAGGCAATCTGGTCTTCTCCTTGGGCTGGCGGTCAGGATGGACGGCGCGTCACAGACATTCTTCTGAAGCAACTAGATGACATTCTCTCGCCGCGAGGCGTTCTCTACTTACTCCTCTTGCGGGAGAACAAACCCGAGGAAATTATCAAACACTTAGAAGGTCTCAAGTTCAAGGCTGTTAAGTTTATGGAGCGACGCATTCCTGGCGAATATCTCTACATACTGAAGGTGACCAGGTGCTCACCATGACGCCCATTGATACCTATCGACGGATAGATATAGTTGAATTCGAAGGTAGCAATTGTAAAGTTATTTCATAATGTTTTAAATTTTATACTCCAATTAAATAATATCCAATTTTAATTTAATAGGAGTTTAATTTTTTAGAAAGGAAAGAAGCCGAAGTCTTTATAAAAAAAATATTTATAAATAAAGAAATTTATTTAATGTATTTTTCGTTAAAATCGGGGTTGGGCACCAAATCTCAAGCTCGGAGCCCGATAAAAAGACACCGAAAGTCTTCCTTATTGGTATACATAATTTGTTTTTGAAAACCTTATCCCCCGTTTTTAGTATCAAACCATATGTAAAAATATTTTTTTTTTTTTTTTAATCTAAGATAAAAATAATCATAACTTAGCTAAAACAGCCTTAATTTCAATTCGGAAAGCTTTTCTGTATTAGTTTTTATTAGATAAATCTGCTCACTAAGATTAAAAAATTTCACAAATAGATTTTTAATCAAATTTTGAAAAAAAAAATTTTTCTTTTTTTTTTAAGTTTTGCTTATAGGCAAAGCATTTGGCTATCACTCCCTGTTTGGCTATATGAGTCTCTTAAGAAGGTCTTTATCATATCTATTATCTGCCATAAAAAAATAATGCTAAATTGACGAACATTAAGAGCATAAAAAATATATCTATGTAGATACTTCTTTTTAAATTAAGGATAACTTATACCAAAAGTATAGAGCTGTAGAGTATTTTTTAATGCTTCAATATTTTTCCCGTACAGAACCCTAAAAAATACTTATTTCCTGTACCCAGACAAGCTGTTGTTAATCGAAGTATTGGTTTCCAATCAAGACCCTCTTCCATCCCTTGTTTAATCATTTTGGATTATAGGGAGGTTGGCAAAAACCAGTATTCTCAACCCCCGAATGGCAAACACGAAAGCTCGGAGGGATGGGATCACTGTACCGCCTGCTAACGGAATAATGACAAAGGCCAATCAGTGAATTATGTACCTACATGTCCTACCCCTATCCACATCATCCCATGCCATCCCGTTTAGGGGGTTGTTGCCCCGCCCAAAAGGGCTGTCCACGTAATGGGAAAGGAACAGCGCCCCCCGAAAAGCCATTGAAACAAAGTTTTTATTGGCATCTGATAGATGCCAATGGGAGGTATATGTACGTATGATTTTTTCGCTTTTACGTAATTACAATAATTTATTTCATCGTTTCAAAAATGTTTCATATTCTCGTTTTATCGATTCGTGGTTCTGTTTTCTGCCTTTCACTACTTCTGGATGTTAATTCGCTTTTTTTTTCGTACTCAGCAGATACATTTATATATGCTTAGAGATTGTATTTACAAAAATGCATGATTTTTCTTTAACATTGTTTTATCTGTATCAAATTGGCGTATATATCATCGGCATATGCGTCAGTTATATGGTAATTAATTGTCCAGTTGTATGGGTGTGCAATCGAAGCTTTAAGCCTTAAATGCTCTTTACTTTCCGGATCTGGGTCAGTGGGTGGTCTGTATATGTTTCGGTTTCTGGGTTTATTTCGGTTGGTTTCGGTTTTGGCGGATAGTGATAGAGGTTGGGTGGTTGAGTACTGAGAGAGAGTACCTTGATTGACCAACTGTGCACTTTTCCTTGTCGAATATCAGTCGTTAAATGTATGTTTGTATATTTCAAGAACTCGTTATTGTTGTGTGTGTATAAATATTGGGGGGAACCCCTTACTAATAGAGATTCAAGTAACATTAAAAGTTTATTTCTTGCTCGATTCGATTCTCGGGTCGGTTTTTACAATTTACAAATCATTCTTCAATCTTTATCGATTCTTATCTCGATTCCCTCGCACAATTTATCAACAGAATATATATTAAACCCTTCGCTCTAATACTGACATATAAGTACTTAAGAATAGTCGTAGCTTAATAGCTAAATGCTGAAACGAAACAGAAGGATAGAAATAGAAAACTTCCCGATGTTGTTTTTCCTGCTCTGTTTTTCCCCAAAAAAAGCGGAGACCAAGAAATTCCCAAGTGGGCAGTGGGGAGGAAGTGTGTGAGAAGGTGGAAAAATTTTGAAACCATAGCTAAAACTTGAGTGGTGTCCGAAATCGGTTGTCAATGTGGATTTTGCGTTTTATTTAAATACAAGTTTGTATGTTTTTATATTTTTGTTTTGTATTTAATTGCATTTGCTGTTGTTTTGCTGCTTTTTCACTTTTTTCAATTTTTTGCCTTTTGCGTTTTGTATTTTGTTTCTTTCGATCATTCATCATAAATGTAACGTCTAATTTTAATAATGAATTTTAATAATTGTGTATGTGTGTGGGTGTTTAATGGGCTTCGTCTACGCTACATTTTCATATCTTTGTAAAGGTATTTCTTTCACGCATAAACTTGGCGTCTAAATTAGGACTTATGACATAAAGGAAAGAAAGATTTTGGTTTTTTGTTTTTTGCATGGTTTTCTTTTTTTCTTGTATATAGTGGGGATGTTTACTTTTTTGTTGGGTTTCCGTATAGATTGCTTTTATACGAAAATGCCTTCAATTACAATTTTTGTTTGTTTTGTAGTTTTTTATAAAAAAAGTACACATAAAATACAATTAAAATAAGGTAAGAAATAAAAAATTATTTCTTAAACATAAAAATTATATACTTTTGCGATTTTTTTGTGTTTTTTCTTTCTCTTCACTTTCTTCTTATCATCATCTTCCTCTTCTCCTTGTTGTGGTTTATTTTCTGGTTGTTGGTTTATTATTTTTTTGTTTGTTTTTATTCTTGTTTTTGCTTGTAACTTTTATTTATTATTAATTTAAATTTTTTGTTTGTTTTTGTTTGTATTTTTTGACTACATTATTATTACGCCTGATCGTCCGAGCCAGAACCGTCATCATTATCATCGTCGTCATCTGCAAAAGGCGGAAATTGGGAATAAGTCCAGGGATTAAGGGCGGAAAAGGTTTATTTTTGCCAACTCACCATCGCACTCGATGTCATCCTCCTCGCCATCGTAGGGTATGTCGTATTCGTCGCTCTCGATTTCACTGTCGCCCTCGATGATTTCCTCCAGAGCCTCTTCCTCATCGGAATCGCCATCGGCGGCGGCTGCCTTCTTGGCTTTCTTTGATTCTGCGGATTTGGCCTGGAAAAGAGGGAAAAGGGAGAAGGAAAAGTTAGTAAAGGTTGATGATAACAGCCCTGTGTGCGCCCAACTCAAACCCACACATCTCCTTGATCAAGGGCATCCCCAATCGCAGTCCCAGTCCCTGTCCCTCCAATTCCCGTGTGCGTGTATACACATAGTCATAAAATGTATATTTTCAGCCCACAAAAACAGGCAGCGACGAAAATCGTTATTTTCGCCGTAAAAAAACATTTGAAAAATGCGCGCGCCAATGTAATTCGCTGCGGCAAAGAGAGACCAGAGAGCGGAAGAGCCACAGAGAGAGAGAGAGAGCGAATTACAAGTGCAGCCGCGTTACATCGCTCTATGTGCTTGTGTTTGTTTTTACATATATACTAGGCGGCATATTTACTACATAATGGAAAAAACAATAAGCGACGCCGACGCCGGCAGCGACATATGTATCCGCATCCGTGAGATACGAAACGAAACCAGCCAAGCCAAGCGTGCCAGCGGAGAGAGTGCGAGAGCGAGGGAGAGTGTCAGCGAGAGATAGAGAGAGTAACGGAGAGAGCGTCCCATCGGCCCACAGAAACTGTACCTGAGAACGCGTCACGACACAGCAGTTGCATGAATGAATCTCTCTCACTCTCACGCGCCAGCTGCTGCAGCGGGAAAAAGGCGCAAAACAACAACAACTGGCATGCGTGGGTTCAACGCTGCTAGCCAACCAACAACAAGCTATATGGCATGGCAGCAGCATGGCCCGCTATATAGGCGGTCACGTTCCCAAGTCAAAGAGTAGCCCGCAATACATGGCCACTTACTATTTACCAGACTGTTACAAAGCGGAAAACAAGCTAGCTGGCTGTGGAAATATGTGCAAAATGAAAAGCAGCCCGCCTCTCACGGGCTCTCCCCCCAATTATTCCTTTATTCCGCTTACAGCATAAGTCACGAGACCAAAGTATTCGAGAAATGTGCAATTACGAGAGGGAAAAAACAGGGTCATGCAGGATAAGGAGGATCTAGTAGATTCAATGTTGTATCTAAAGATAGTAAGATACTTTAATAAAGTATGGGAAAATGTTAGATACTTGAGAAACTGTAGGATCTTAAGATTCATATGTTATAGCTACATTTGAATAGTATCTGATACTGATACAATGAATTTGGAAGTTATTAAAGATTAAACTACAAGTATTACCAGAGTTTCTCAAATTTCCCTTTAAAAATTTAATGGCAAAATCCTTTTAGGAGGATTTAATTAATAAATACAACCTTCCAAAAGGAAATTTAATGAAAAACTACCTTAGAAAGAATAAACATAGCCTTCCCGAAGGAAGCTGAATGGAAATCTACTATAGTCAGAGTGAAGACTGAAAGACAACCTTCTAGAATCCAACAGAAAGAAGGAAAACCGCCTTCCACACGGAAACCGAGTGAAAAATCTACCTCAGGAAGTGTAAAGAGATGAACACATCCTTCCCAGAAGGAAGAATGAACACAACAACCTTCCCAGAAGGAAGAATGAACACAACAACCTTCCAGAAGGAAGCCAAATGGAAATCTACTTGGAAAGAACAAGGGAATGATTACATAGAGACAAATAAGTATTTTTCTAATCTAATCTAGTTGCGAACAGTTCTCACCCCACTTACAATATATTTTCAATTTAATTAATTGTCTTCCCATCTAAACTGCACTCTCTCGTTAACGGAAAAAAAGTATCTCGAACCTTGCGACACCCTGTAAAACTGTCTTGTTTTATGTACCAAAATAAATACGCATAAAGCAGAGCAGGAAAAAAAGTGAAAGATAAATGTAAGCACAAACGCAAACAGACAAACGGGCCCCGTGGTATGTATACAAATTACGAGGGAGAGAGCGGGGGAGAAAGAGAGCACAGCGCTCTCACCGAGAGCGGAGAGAGTTGGTAGAATATAAAGAGAGAGAGCGCGCTCTCCCGTTAAACTGTACATTTTTATTTCGAGTTTGATTCTTTTTGAGAATCGAGAACTGCTTGATTTGCCAATTTATCTGCCTTACTAACCCAAACTATATTTTATTTTTATCAAGAAATGTGCTTCTTGATTATGGAATGCGACAGTCGGAGACCCCACAGAAACCGCGTGCTCTCTGGGGACATTCGGAAGCGGGGAAAACATGACATGAGTAATTTACCGGCCGGCAATGTGTATGTTTTCATTGAGAGAGTGCATTGGCATCGCCAAAGCGGCACAATAAGGCCAAGAGTGTCCGCTATAGCTACAATATCTATTCCTTCTATTTGCCGTTTTCGCCATCGGTTATCTGTATCTTAAAGCGGCTTTTGACACGTCAATGTTAATGCTAATGACCTGCTCTAGTGCGCGCTCTAAAGTTGATTAAAAATACATTGTGCCCCCGTTCCACCCCTGGTGAGTGACTCTGAGTAACTGTACTCGCGCGGTCCTCTAACCTCGATTTGAACCTAACAACAATAATCTTTGATTAGTGGCTCGCAATCATCTTGGTTAATCGTAAACAAGACACTAACAAATCCACGAGAGAGCGGCCCCACTCTCTCCCGCTCCCGCTCTCTTCGCTGTGTATCTTTTAGGTATATAAGCCACTGCGAGAGTGCGCGCGGTTGGAAAACGTGTGTATATCTATTTCTAGAATTTTTTCCCGCATGAAAAGTGGAACTCGCCACCAAGTGAATCATTTTTTGAGGATTTCAAAGCGCGTAAACAAAAACCCAGCGGCCATCGATTGGCGCGCGATCGATAAGGGTACTTACTTCGGCTGGCCTCTTGGTGCCTTTCACTGATTCCTTTGCGGGGGCAGCGGCGGCGGCGGCGTCGGCGGCATCCTCGCCGTCCTTTGCCGTACCGTTATCGGCCGCATCGCCGGCTGCGTCGGCAGCGGCTGCCTTATCCTCGGCGGCCACCTTCGCTTTGAGATCGTCCTTGACTGCGGCCACATCCTCCGCCGCCACCTTCTCCACGGCCACATCGCCGTTGTTCTGTTGTTCTGTGGCTGCCGACATTCTGTTGTTGTGTTGTTTAGTTTGTTGTGTTTCCGGAACTTGGTATTAACCGATCGGGAGCGATTTGATTATTGCTGTCGTGAAGAACAGAGTGGAATTTTGGGTTGTTGTTTTGACAGTCGACTGACAAGAAACCAGCGCAAAATATCCGGAGGAGACGACAGAGAGAAGATCCAAACCGCACGAAGCACACAAACACACTGGCAGCGGCTCAGCTGCGGCCCGTCTATTTAAGCACTCTTGCCCGCTGAGCGGGCCGCTCGCTACCGCGGTCTCTCTCACTCTCTCTGTCGTGGTCTAGTCCCCCCTCTCTTTCGCTCGCGGAGCGGAGCTACTGCTGCTGCTGCTGCTGGGCTCTCTCTCCCACGCCAGCACCGCACCAATGCAATACACTGAAAAACCGCCGCGGCATTTGTACAGCCGCAGTCGATGGCGGCAGCGCAGAGAGAAGACAACAACAACATCAGCAGCAGCAGCAGCAGCGCCCTCTAGCAAGCGAAAGATTTTGGAAATATTTTTGCAGTGATTTCTTGTTCGATTAAAGAGTATAGTATAGCTATAGGAGGTGTATCAGTTGGAGCTACGAGATCCAGAAGGACGATTCATAGATGTCCCGCTGATATCCCCCGGTGTTAGCTAGGTTTTATTTTTTTCAGGTCCTAACCACCGATATGTGTACGCGTCGACGGCTCGTACAAGACTGAGCTTGCCGTCATTCGCATGGCTACAAATTGCTGGCTGCTTCTTCTTGCCGATTTTGGTTCGGCGCACTTTTTCGCCTATATCTCGAAGACCCCTATTCAGATCGGATCCGAAACCAATCGAGGGTATAGCCTAGGGTGTTACCTTAATTTTGGCGTCTCTCTCGAGGCGCTGCGATCAAAACTAGATCTGTAATTGACAAGTTGAGTGGGTTTCTTGATTATTTTCATACAAAATCTGCTTGGGTTCCGTGAGTACAGTTGTGGGCGAGTTTGGCGCTAAATTTGAAAATTGCGCGCACCACCGCTGCTGCTGCTCGGCAATGGTGGTTGAAGAGGGGGAGGGGCGGTGGTTCAGGGGGAGGTGTGTGTGTTCGTGTGTGGTGCAGTCGCTTTTTGTCGCTTTGTCGGTCCGACGGTGGCGCCAGTGGGCGCGTGTGTGCGTGAGACAGTCGACGCTGCTGTTGTTCTTGCTGTTGCTGCTGCTGATGGGATGAAGTGTTGCAGCATTGTTGCTGCAGATGTGCGTTGTACGAGTGTGGAGCCGTTCGGTTCGTATTTATAGAGTGGACCAGCGTGGGCCGCAGCAATGTCGTCGCGGATTGGGGTCAATTGATTGGTAACGTGTGGGGAAGCGCAGGTGATTTCCGCGGCCTAGGAAAGTGGGGATCTATTTTTGAGATTCTAACGATTTAATTGCTCTCAATTGGGGGGAACTCTGTTATATCCTCATTATTCCTCTTACAAAATTTTAGTTGGAATTCAAATTTAATTCAACATCTTTAAAGAAACCCTAATTTAATAGCTTATATAGTCATTATTTTATTGAATAAAAAATATTCCATAGCCTCTGCTCATGCTACTTAATAAACCCAGCTTTATAATTCATATTTTCCAGATTATGGGTCTTGAATCTAGCAGCAGAATCGCTACCGCGTGATTATATTTTTTATTTGTTCCCCACTGACTTGCTTACATCACTTGTCTGTTGAGCGTCAAATGCTTATCGCCCCAAACACGCTCGAACTTCGAACACGGTCCACCCTATATTCTTTGTTTTTCATGTGCCATTCTTTCTGTTGATCTCGCATTTGTGGTTCGGCCATTTGATGGTACTGTTCGTTACACGAACCGACTTGGTTCAGGAATCGACTAATATATACGAGAACTGCCGACGCGGCTATAACATATCACCTGGGAATCCAGGTACTCAGGGGTATACTCATTTCTTCAATAATTGTGTTCATACGAGTGCTATTAAAAGATCACTCGGAAAATTATTCATCAAGTTTACTCGAAAGATTGTTGTGCCGATTTTTAAAAAAAGTTTAGGATGACCTTCAGTTTTTGAAATGATTAAATTAAAAAAAAAAAAGGAACATAAACATAAATATAAAACTAGATACATTTTCTCAGTTTCCGGTTAGTGCTAACATTTAGTTTGAATTAAATAAAAACTTAATATAGATACATATATATTATAGATATATAGTACATATCCTTAAATTTGCTTTAAGTTAAAGAACTCCAATAGCTTATGGCATACTGTTAAATACTTTATCGGCTACCCTGTACCATGATTTATAATTTCAATTCTTCAAAAATTCCCTCGAAAGACGAGGTATCCCAAAGTCGAGTTTCCGCCATACATTCTTTACCTTTCATACATTCAGCTATTTTCGTGCAAAGGCAAATACAAATACCTAGGGTATAGTTGGTAATCTGAATAATACAGTCGACGACAGAGCGAACAGAGCAGCCGGCAGTCGATGGGGCGAGAGTCGCTTGGCGCTAATTAAAAGCGGCGAACCTGTTCCGAGGCATCGGCGGTATAGTAAACACCTGTAATCGTGGGCCGGCCACTGAGTTATCACATATTTGAGCAGAAGCGATGACTTTTCGCCAGAGCGTTCGCTGATAAGCCGATTTGCGTCTCCGTTTTGCGGCTTGGTTTCTGGCCTTTCTCCTTTCTTGCCGCCCGCCGGACTCTCAGTATTCGTTCGGCGTTCGTTCCCCCGAGAATCGTGGGCCTTTCGCGCACCTCTGCGATATGAATCGCATTTCTCACCGGGCCCGTGAAGTCTTCTCTCTGGCCAGTGAACAATGGTATCTAGCTTCCCGAGGACAACCAGAGAAATTTCCTTTAGTTATCATACCAAAGGTGGTACGAGTATGTCGCTATTTCAAGGTTAGGCGATAGGAATTGCTGGGAAAAGCGATAAGAAAGGTGCTGCTAGGAGGCTGGTATCTAAAAAGGTCCTATTTCCGGGAATACCAACATCTGCCGAGGTCTATCGCCTGTTCTCTGTTAGTGGTTCCGGAAACCCTAACCTTTCCCAAGTTTCCTTTTAAGTTTTCATCATAAAGTTGCCTAGGTTTTTCCTTTTATTGCGTTTTTTTTTTACATTTTCTACCTAAACTTTTTCCTTTCTTCAACTTAGTTTTCATTTCATGTGTACCCCCTTACCTGACCTACCCTAAGAATATTTCTCCCAGTGCACTTACACGTTGCGTCATTAGGTTGCTGTAGCATAAAGGTGTGAACAAATCTCAATGCAAACAATCGATAGCCAGACGCTCAAACATGTGTATATATCTAGGCACACACATCAGCTTGTATTCATGGCGATTAAGTTTTCAGTTCCCTCCCGACTTGCCTGCGGTGCTAATAGATCTGTAATGAGGTTGTTAAGTTTTTATGGGACGCAAGTTATTGGGATCGCTTGTGGGGTTATGTATCAGTACATTTCAATCTTTGAGTGATTCCGGAAATTCTTTGACTGAGAATAATAGGTTAAACTTGAAGTGAAATACCAATTCTTATGAGGAATGTCCAAGTATTCATATAAATTTGGTTATCACTGTTCAAATCCCATTCTCTTATCATAGCTTTATATGGAATAAAAATGTATTAAAATATTTATATTTTCTTGAAACAAATAAATGCAAAATAAAATAATGGGTGCAAGATTAGCTATCCCAATTTTTATTACATTCATGTATACCACTGGGATGTTATTAGTATTATAATATCCATAAGCTTGACCGAAATGGAATTCGGAAGAGGGCAGAGTTTCTTTCGAATTTTTTGCTGAATATGTTAATTTTTTCTGGCTTCATTGTTTATATTTCGATGAATTTGGATAATTTTTTGACCGATACAATACTGTACCGCATATGAGTAGCCACCATAGCCCGCCCTTGGAACGTTCCTTAGGTACATGGCATCGTTTGGTAGAACAACATGAACAGGTTTACGACGCGATTAGAGCGACTGTTAGACTGTTAGACTGTTGCTAGATAGCCGATTCGCTTGGCCGCTCGACTCGGGCCCTGGCTTCGGATTGGCTCTGGATTTGGAAGACGGTCATCGCATCTACGAGACCCTCTCGGGTCTCGTTTTCCCGGCATGTGCTAATGTTTCCACACGAGTGCCGCATGGGCCGCTTACCTGTTTCACCTGCGTCAACGGGCGGCTTACACGCAATTATTAACATGAATTTCAGCGGCCCCCATTGTCTTCGATTTCCAATATTACCTGACACAGGACAGGTCCTTCGGAGCAAGGTGTCACTGTGAGTGGGTCCGTGTCCTTATGGTGGCGTTTTTAATTACGTTGACTACCCGTGACGTGTGAGTGAGTGGACATTCTTCCGGTGATGTTGTTGAAAGGTGAGAGAGAGAAGACAGCACTGCATCGCTGCAACTGAAAAGCGCCAGAAATAGGCGCATCACCATCATCATCAGCTTATAGTGATGTCAATCTAGCTTTAAGGTAAAAATATGTATATAATAGTATTTCTTTTTTTGTAGATTAAAGGATAAGAAACATTCTTTAGGTATTTTATTGTTCTGAAATCGAGAGCTCCCCAGAATATGAGTCTATGAGACTCAAAAAGGTACGCCATCTGTCAGTGGGAACTTCATAGCTAGTCTTGAATCGCCAGCACTTATAGTCTCCGGGTTTGCTTAGATCGACACGGCTGTTGATGTTAATCAGGAATATAATGATTGTATTTGTTTTTTTAATTGGAAACTCTCTTCGCTCTACTTTAATCTAGAATATAATACCTATAATAGCCTATGTAATAGATTTTTTAAGACAATCAGGCTTAGCTGAAAAACGGACAAATGGACTGTACTGATGCTCTTTCTCTCTCAACCGCTTTTCGCTTTCTCCCATTCCCCGTTACCTTTGTTGCCATCTGCGTCATGCATTTTCGCTGCATTGAGTACTTGTGGTGGGAGTTGGGTGGTGGGAGGTGGGTGGTGGTGCTACTGCCGAATGCTGGCTGTGGTTGCTCAGACCGGCGGATGCGAGAGAGAAAGAGAGTGGCAGCCGGCCATGAATGAATCATTTGGGGTAAAAAGATGAGCCGTGGTGGCATCATTGGCATTTGTTTTGTGCGTGCGGTGAGCGAGTGTTTGTATGAGTACAGCCCAAATAAAACTGCGGCCAATAGCCCATCGTCCATTCAGTCGCTTTTGTCTGTGAGTTGTCTTTATTGGGTCCGAGCAAAAATCATTTATTTATTTAATAATTACATATTTACACACGCCCAGGGGCGGCAATTATATATGAACGGAGCTGTGTGAATATGTATCACATACTAAATCAGTCAAAGTGATTCAAAAAGTCAGAGAGGTTGGGCGTAAGATCTTGGAAAGCTAAGATAAGTTCCCACCAGAAATGAAAATATAATCCTAAAGAAAGTTTAGCTTTTCCTTAAATTCACAATTTCAAATTTATCCGCCTTTGAAGAGCGTCGATAAAAGTCCTTTGAAAGGGGTTGAATGTATAACCATAAAACTTTTTCAATTGGCCTTCAGATAGTAACAATTACTTTTAGAAAAATGAAAACACAAAATGGACCACACATTTTAGTTAAATTAACTATTCTTAGATTCCATTTAAATATAAAACTAAATAAAATATAAACTATTTTAGATAAATCTAAATAAACAGACTCTTTTTAATATCTTATATATATTTTTTGTCTACTACTATGTTAACTGTTTATATGTTTATAAAGATTTACTGTTAACATTAAACTATAATAAAAAAAAAGAATATTTCCGCCAATCGGGTAGGAGAACATTTTAACGATATTTATTCGAATTTAACTCAACACCATTGGCAACACCATTTGGGGCCCTGCAATCTACAAGTATTTTACAACACTGTTCCGAAATCAACTTGCAGCACTGGCTTGGCGCCGTTGCCATTCTAGTACTGAAATTGCAAGCTAACTTTGCATCTATAATACCTATTAATATAATTTTTAGTCCCGTGCTATTTCTAGTATCTGGGTCTCTACTTACGCAGTATATGTATCAACAAATAATCTTTGAAATTGGGTTCGATGAGTGGGTGGGTGACCGGTGCAATGTTATCGATATACTGCCAGCTCTAGAATCAAGATGCAAGCTTGGAAAACAACCGGCGACCCACAAATGACCTTGCCAAACAGCGTTGCCAGACTCTCGGCCGACCCCAAGGTTTGTTTGTATGCAAATTACCCGGTTTTTGGACTTTCGCAAGTAGCGTTACGCTATTTCAAATATGTGACTTCGCGTTGCGCACCCTTCTGATCCCCGAAACAGCCCAGAAAATCCGTGGAAAACCACCAATCCTTAATAGTTATCGGTTCCAGGCCGCAATGTTGCCACCTATTTGTAGGATGGATGTGTATAGGTGTGTGTCTGTGTGCTCAAATTGGTAAAAGAAGAAGAAGATTCGCGAATTAATCAGTGGAATCTTATCCCGGAGTTTGCTAGCACGCACCAAAGAAATCCTCAAGATGGCCTTCAACAAGCTGAGCATCGAGAACCTTGAATTGGAGGGCAGGCGTGTGCTGATGCGGTAATAATAAACATATTTTCATTCTTTAACAAAAATCAGTTGCATAAACTTTGATACCGCCTTTGCGCAGAGTGGACTTCAATGTCCCCATCAAGGAGGGCAAGATCACCAGCAACCAGCGCATCGTGGCTGCCCTGGACAGTGTCAAGCTGGCCCTGGCCAAGAAAGCCAAGTCCGTGGTGCTCATGTCCCACTTGGGCCGTCCCGATGGCAACAAGAACCTGAAGTACACTCTGGCTCCTGTGGCCGCAGAGCTGAAGACGCTGCTGGGACAGGACGTTACCTTCTTGAGCGACTGCGTGGGCAGCGAGGTGGAGGCCGCGTGCAAGGACCCCGCTCCGGGATCGGTCATCCTGCTGGAGAACGTGCGCTTCTATCTGGAGGAGGAGGGCAAGGGCGTGGACGCTAGCGGCGGCAAGGTCAAGGCCGATCCCGCCAAGGTGAAGGAGTTCCGCGCCAGCCTGGCCAAGCTGGGCGATGTGTATGTGAACGATGCCTTCGGCACTGCCCATCGCGCCCACAGCTCCATGATGGGCGATGGCTTCGAGAAGCGCGCCGCTGGTCTGCTGCTCAACAAGGAGCTGAAGTACTTCTCGCAGGCTCTGGACAAGCCACCGAATCCCTTCCTCGCCATTCTGGGCGGTGCCAAGGTGGCCGACAAGATTCAGCTGATCGAGAACCTGCTGGACAAGGTCAACGAGATGATCATCGGCGGCGGCATGGCCTTCACCTTCCTGAAGGTACTCAACAACATGAAGATCGGCGGCTCCCTGTTCGACGAGGAGGGCTCCAAGATCGTCGAGAGGCTGGTTGAGAAGGCCAAGAAGAACAATGTGCAGCTGCATTTGCCGGTTGACTTCGTTTGCGGTGACAAGTTCGCCGAGAATGCCGCCGTGAGCGAGGCTACCGTGGAGGCCGGCATTCCCGATGGCCACATGGGTCTGGATGTGGGACCCAAGACCCGTGAGCTCTTTGCGGCGCCCATTGCCCGCTCCAAGCTCATCGTGTGGAACGGGTAGGTGTTACCCTTTGGATTTTTTCCGATTTATCTCCATTTGTTTGTATGCATTGCAGACCTCCCGGCGTCTTTGAGTTCCCCAACTTCGCCAACGGCACCAAGGCCATCATGGACGGCGTGGTGGCCGCCACCAAAAACGGCACCGTCTCCATCATTGGCGGCGGCGACACTGCCTCTTGCTGCGCCAAGTGGAACACCGAGGCGCTCGTCTCCCATGTCTCCACCGGCGGCGGCGCTTCGCTGGAGCTCCTCGAGGGCAAGACACTGCCGGGCGTGGCCGCTCTCAGCAACGCTTAAGACGGAGCTGCGTGCGCTCTCTGCAATATTTATATGTTAATCACGTCGTTTATCCTGTAAGCACAAAAACCAACGCGTAAAAAGTTGAAGTTGAATCTATTTGTTGTTGTGGAGCCATACTACACATGCATACGAAATAAAGGAATATTAGTTTATTTGCGGGCAAAGTTGGTGTCCATGGAGGAGGCGGTGCGCTGGATGTTGTTCAGATTGGCTCGGATGCGATCGCCAATGGAGTTCTGGTTGGCAATGGCCTTCTTCACCTCCTTGTTGATGAACTCCTTGTCGAAGTCGCGGTCTCGGTTCTGGGCCTCCTCTCTTGCATAGGCCTCTCGATGCTTGCGTACGACCTGGCTGCGATCCGCTTCCCGCCAAGTGGCATTGTCCATCATCTCGCGGAGACGAGCTTCTCGATCGGCTTCGCTAAGCTTAGGCTTGCCAACGGGCCGGGCTTGTGGTGAAGGTCGCTTGGCAGGAGGACTGCGTTCTCGGCGATCTTCCCTGCGATCCCTCGCCCTTCCTTGGGGCTGCTTTTCAATGTTATCTCTCTTGGAACTTCGACTCCGGCTGCGTTTAGTTCGGGAACGTTCCTCAGGGCTTCTACTTCTGTGCCTTTCTCTCAATTTGTGGCTTTCCTTTCTGTCCTCTGGACTTCGGCGTCTTTCCCTCCTTGCTTCTGGACTCCTGCTTCTTCGCCTGTCCTTTCTTTCCTCTGGACTCCTGCTTCTCCGCCTGTCCTTTCTTTCCTCTGGACTCCTGCTTCTCCTGTCCTTTCTTTCCTCTGGACTCCTGCTTCTCCGCCTGTCCTTTTTTTCCTCTTGACTCCTGCTCGTTCGTCGCTGCCTATAAGTCTCCTTTCTGTCTTGAGGATTTCCGCTTCTGCGCCTCTCCCTTTGCTTTCTGTCATCTGGGCTCCTGCTTCTACGCCTGGAGCTTCCATTTTTATCCATTTTCTTATGCTTCAGTTCCCCGGATCCCCTCTCCTGCTCATCTCTGCTCTCGTCGCTGCTATCGCTGCTTTTCCTTTTGGACTTGTTGCTCTTCTTCTTCTTGGTGGCCATGTCCAGTTGCTTAGATATGGTCCGGTACTTGGCGTCCAGCAGCTTGTCCAGCTTCAGGTCCCCGTTGTCAGAGTCGCCCTTGAGCTTGCTAACTTGGCGGGCCAGCTTTCTGTCCAGATCGTCGTCGCTGTCACTGTTTTCGCTGGCGCTGCTGCTGTCCTCATCGCTGGACTTCCTGCTCTTTTTCTTCTTTTTCTTGGATTTCTTGCTCTTCTTGGACTTCTTCTCCTTGGCGGCTTTCTTTTCCTGCTCTGACTTGAGGATGCGATGGATTTCCTTTAGCTTGACGGGATTCTCGAGCAGCTTTCGGCGGGATTCCATCTCACGCTGCTTGATCAGCATTAGGGATCCTCGAGAGTCTTGCGCTGCATGTCCACCTGTTCGGTTGATTGCAGGTTGCGATATTCTCGAATGGAGAAGGGTACGCAGTCGTGCTCCACATGGTTGATGGACTGCTTGACGCCGACCGTGTTTTGGTCCTGGCGACGCTCTTCGGCCTGCAGCGTCTCGAAGGACTTGTCAATCTTGCGGCCCAGAAGGTACTCTTCGCGATTGATCAGTTCCGTGCTGTCTGGAATTTAGAGTAACTTAGCCAAATTGTTTTGAAGATATTCCCAGGCGAGTGACTCACTTTTGTACATCCATTCCAGCTTGGCTTCGCCGGCGGCTCCTCCGTGGTTGGCCAACACCCCGGAGCTTTCACCCAATCTTCGCAGCTCCTCCCTATCTCTTTCCTCGTTGATCTCCTTCCGTAGATCCTGCAGTTTGCGCTCCTCCATCTTTGCCTGCTCCTCGGCTTTCCAGACGCGCTCCTGGTTTTTCATCGTGTGCGGATGCCATGATTTCTTCAGGTTCTGCAACGGAAAGTATTGCTCTTGAGCCCGTAATTTTTTTGGAAAATATGACTTACCAAGTCGCCGCCACCCATTATTGGGCTTTGTTTGTATTTTCAATCTAAAACACGAATAAAATAAATTGTTTTCTTTCCCTCCTTTTCTTGTGTTTTCATCATATGTTCAATGGCAGGGCTGCCAGATCGCTTAAATTCTGATGTGGCTGCCAGATGCATTTTTTTAGATAAAATAAATATTTAAATTATAAATTAAACTGCAAATATTACTTTCCAAATTTTAAAATAATATTTTATATGATATAATGTTTATATAAGAAGTTATTAAACGATAAAGTTTCTGTGTATGCTTCATCTTCTTCTATGTCGAGAATGCCAGTGAGTGTTGCTCAACATGTCCCTAGCAACATTTGTAGTTTTTAGATGTTGCTCAACATGTTTCTAGCTAAATTTGTCTTCATTTGTCAACATTTTCTTTTTTCCATGTCCATATGCTACTTAATTTCACCTACAATGCTCGCACTTTTAAAGGCTCTCAGAAGAAGAAAGAATCACCGTCGAATCGCGGAAGAGTCGAGCAATTGGAAAAACTTTTAAGCCAAGCCATGACTCTTCCATTTTTCAAGTAATATAAATATACTTATATCATAAAAAGATTATCTTTAGTCCTTGTTATCGTATTTATTCACTCTAGAAACGTAGAAACGTAGGAATATTAATTTAAATAGATTCCTTTTTTAATATTTCCCTGCAGATTATTCTTATTTTAGTCAGAATGTAGGTGTAAATACATATATTCTTGATCAGCATTAAAACCCGAGTCAAACTAACTCAGTTTTTGAGCTTTCGGAATGAAGCTTTTTGAATAGTCTTCCTTCTATTTCCACCTCGGTACCGCCCAGATCGGGCTGTCCTAAATAAAATTGAGCTTATGGCCTTCATAAGCCATTTATAATGGTGGACCACACTGGTATAGATTCCAGGCCCAAAGCAGTTTGTAGTACCTCCAGCGACAACTCCCACTAATGTATTGTTGAAAACTAAGGGTCCACCAGAGTCTCCTTGGCATATCGACTGATACGGAGTTCCAGCGCAAATGGAATCCTTTGTTATCGAAGGCAAGAATTTCTTACAAAAGCTGACATTTGTTAAAGTAATATAAATGCCTTGCAGAATTTCTGGGTTGACGAAATAATTCTGAATAACCATTGTTCCCCAGCCAGTTGTTAAAAGCTCAGATCCTGGGGCTGGATTCTCTATAGCCAAACGAATTGGCTTTACTTTGGTTGCTGATCCGCAACGGCTTAAGTAATTTCATGATGCCAATGTCGTATACGATATGGATCATTCTCATTGTAAAATTCTCGTGGTACATTATTGTTGATACTGCAGAAAGAGTGTTGCTGCCTCTTTTAAGCTCGGATCCAGCGGAAATAATGTATTCCTTGTTATGTCGAAGATGATAAATTCCACTTCGGTCTCGTTGAAAGAAGCAGTGGGCAGCAGTTATGATAATCCACGCGCTGTGGATGGAACCACCGCAATTATGTCTGCCATTCACCTGCACGGACACCTGCCAGGGTGCCTCCTTAATGTCCATGTCCCTTCCGCCAATTATGCGGTGTTGCGGATGTGGATGGAATCCTGCGGACACGAAGACGGCTGCCAAAGGAAGGAGGAAATAGCTGCTGAACATCTCGACTTTCTGGATAAAACTTGGAGATCGCAATGGCTGATGTGAGAGTGGCCATGAGAAGCCAAGCGAAGCGAACCGATAATATTTCGCGCTTTGATTGAAAGCTTTGAGCGAAACGAGTTGGATTGTAAATTTTGAGCGAAGCGAGTTGTATAGTTTAGTATTATAATTTTAGTCAGGAATTTGCAACGCATATTCTTGATCACCTTCCTTCTCGATTTTAAACAAAACTGTAATAATTATAATTAGGTATATAAAGATTAACTCAATTAACAATTAACGAGTGTAGTCGCAAGCTTTGGTTCACAATAAGTTGCTTTTACCAACTAGTTAACACAATTAGAGACTTTTCCTCTCGTTATCGCGGAAGAATCGCGGAATTGAATTTCTTAAACTTGAATACTCATCAAATACAGCTCAACATGACCCTTTGTTTTTTATATTACGAATGGAGTACCAAAGTATGCTTTGTAAAGAAATTTAAATTAATGGTAGTTGATCCAAAATGCTCCTTTTCCCATGCCAGTGTTTCAGATGGATGTATCAGTCGCAACAGAAGGCCCTATCTGGATTAAGTAGGAAAGTGATTTCCCGGTCCTTTGGGAGCAAGGACGAGTGCAATGGACAGGGAAAGCATGTGAAGAAGTTGAGCCTGAAAAACGTTGATGTGGCCGGGAAAAGGGTATTTATGAGGTAAGAATCCTTAATACTTATTGTAGTTTATAAAATAATCCACACTGCCACAATTTCTCTCCAGGGTGGACTTCAATGTGCCCATGAAGGATGGAAAAATAACCAACAATCAACGTATTGTCGCAGCTTTACCCAGTATCAAACATATAATAAATGGAAAATGTAAATCTCTGGTGAGTTGAACTGTAATATGGCGATTTTATGGAGTAGTTATTCCGCGTGATCCATGACCAGGTTCTGGCCTCACACTTGGGTCGTCCCGATGGCAAACCGGACAAGAAGTTCGAGCCTCGAGCCCGTGGCCAAGGAGCTGGAAAGGTGCTGGGCAAGCCGGTTGGGCTTCCTGGACGACTGTGTCGGGGAGAACACACTGAAAGCTCTTAAGGATCCGACCGAGGGCAGCGTCCTGCTGCTGGAAAACCTGCGCTTCTATGCTGAGGAGACGGGAAGCAGCAAGGACGCCAACAAAAAGAAAATAAAGGCCGATCCGCAAAAGGTGAAGGAGTTCCGGGCCAAGTTGGCTCAGCTGGGCGATATCTATGTAAACGATGCCTTCGGAACCGCCCACCGGCCTCACAGTTCCATGATGGGCGAGGGCTATAAGGTGCGGGCCGCCGGCTTCCTGCTCGACAAGGAACTGGAGTACTTCGCCAAGGCTCTCCACAATCCAGCGAAGCCCTTCTTGGCCATTTTGGGCGGTGCCAAGATAGCCGACAAAATTCCCCTGATCACAAATCTGCTGGACAGCGTATCCGTCCTGATCATAAGCGGTGGCATGGCCTTCACGTTCCTAAAAGTCCTCAACAACATGGAAATTGGCAAGTCCCTCTTCGACGAGAAGGGCTCCAAGATGGTTCAGGAAATGGTGTGCAAGGCAAAGGACAAGAAAGTGAATATAATCTTTCCCGTGGACTTTGTGACCGCCAACAAGATAGACAAGAAGCCGGATAAGATCGGGAAAGCCAACGTCAAGCAGGGCATACCCAAGGATATGTGGGGTCTCGATGTTGGCGAGGTCTCCAGAGCCATTTTTGCTGGAGCCATTTGTGCCTCCAAGACCATCGTGTGGAACGGACCACCGGGCTTGTTTGAAAACGAGCTATTTGCGGAGGGCACCAAGGAAATGCTGGCGGCAGTGATCCGGGCCACTGAGTTGGGAGCCACCACTATTGTGGGCGGCGGAGACACGGCCACGGCATGCAAGCAATTCGGTGGAGCCGACAAGGTCTCACATGTGTCCACGGGCGGTGGGGCTTCCCTCGAGCTGTTGGAGGGCAAGGTTCTGCCAGGAGTGGCGGCCTTGTCAGATGCTTGAAAAATAATTTAGCTTATGCATTTTTAAATTTATATTGGAATTTAGTAATTCCCATCTTTGGCTTTCTAGTAACTCTAAAAAATTATTATTTTAACATGGTTTCAAAGGTGAGTTCTCGTATTAGAGCAGGGAAGGGCACGCCTTTGCTCTGGGAGCACCTCTCTGCTCTTTCCGTTATAATTTTCGGGAGGCGCCAGCAAGCGCTCAGCGATCCGTGAAGTTTTACAAAACAATGCCACTAAAATTTAGGAATTGTACTCGTACATTTTAAAGGGAATTCTGGATTTCTGCACTGAGTTTGACCGTTTTTGGTATTTTTTACAATGTACGAGACCATCTGTCCATAAA
>JABJVT010000133.1:0-75000 GCA_014170255.2 Drosophila triauraria
TTTTATTTAATATTTAAATATATAAAAAAAAATACGTAAATAAAAATATAAGACAAAGGTTAGTTACATAAACTTTAACTTAATCCTTGTGCACTTTCATAATTTTAATGAATTCTGAAACCGCACAAATCTGTAAATTCTCATTGTTATTCTTTGTCTGAACCTTCTCTTCTCACCTATGACCTTAGGGACGCATCATTCTGCGAGCACTTTCACCCATTTCAGCAATTGTTGTCTCTCTTGCGCCCCAATATTATTATTATTGAAAGACTTTTGCTGATCTGCGGGTTTTATAAAGTGCTTGCGGTTCCATTCCCTTCGGTTCCTCGGCTCCTGAGTACCCTGCCGTGGACCTTCAACCGGCGCGGACCCCGTAGACGGTCTCCGTCGTCCGTCCGTCCGGTGATGGCAAAAAACGACTCTTGCGGAAAAATCAACATTGCACAAAAGTTTTCAACGCCCTCGTACCGCCCGGTCTCGCTATCACCAGTGCCAGTGCCAGGACCAGCCCCATCCCCAGGACCTGCCCAGCACCCACTACTACCCGTCGCTCCCTTTGCATTGCTTTTTTGTTTTGGCTTAGCGTTGATGATGTATGCACTTTGAAAGAGTTGAGCAAAGTGGTTTTTCGGGTTTGATGAGCTAACGTCAAGTCCAGCCCACTTTCCCCACCCAACCCTGAGAAATATGAGCATGTGCTGGTGTTTGATTTGCCCGAATCCGTGTGTTTGAACTGCGCTGCTGCATAAAGTTATTAATGGACTTCAATGGGGTTTCAATTATGCGATTTCTGCGATTTGAATTTGAATGATATTTTGATTGTTTACTTGCGCTTGTTTCCCAGGGACTCACACTGAATTGGATTGTTTAATTTAATCAGAGCACTAATGGCTTTGCCACGGGGTTAACTCAACCGTCAATTAATTGGCGTATAAATCAGTTTCAAAATATAAATTGACTGATATCAAAGAATTTATTAACGCATATTTTCACAACTTTTAATTATAAAAAGCATAAATTTTGATGTTGTTTAATTTGAATGGAATAATAAATGATAAGTATTATGACGAATACTTTAATATATTAAAAAGTTATTGGTGACCAAATAAATTAAACTTTGAAGCCTTGTTGACCTCATTTATAAAATGTGTATAAATAAATTAGTCGAGCTTGTTTTTATATTTATTTAAAATATTTTATACGGAGACATAAAAAAAAAAACGGAAAAATAATTTATTTCCTTGGATTTTCTCTTAAATGTCCTATTATTTTGGTTTTATTAAGTGTAGTCCCACAGATTTTAAAATGTTTACACTTTAAGAACTCTTAAGATCCAATTAGTAAGCTATCTCGCAGCAATAGTTAAAATTAAATTTTATAACTTTTATATTAATCCTATAAACCCTATTTATATACAAATCAAAATGCTAAAATAAAATGCAGCTGTTCTCATGAAGAAAAATGCAATAAGCTCTTCTGCATTTTGAAGCGATAGTCGATAATTTTCACATAAGAAAATTGATTTATAATATAGTGAAAAAGTTAATTTTTTACACCCCACCATCTCTACTAAAATGAGTTTGAGTATAAACTATGGCACTTAGTAAGTTATTTTGCAGAAAATTAAATATTGGTTAGTTATTAACGATAATTATATGCATGCTCCGATATTTACTGGCTGCTCCACACTAGTCTCAATTTATCGATGTGCAACACTGATTTTGCGTTAGTCTGGCCACCCCAGAAGCAAACTTCCGCGTGTTAAGTTCTTAATTTCCGACTTTATCGAGGGATAGGACAAGTAATCATAATTTCTTAACTTAAAACCCACCGAGTATAACGAAAAGTACTGCGATGAAGCGTAGAATGCGTGAACCAGAGGAAGAACCAATCTTCCAGGAAACTCTATTCGGAGATTCGCAAATTTCGGATATCTCGGAGGCAGAGTTGTATGAGATCTTGACACAGGCTATGGAAACGAGCCAGAGTGAATCCGTAAAGGAGACTCCAACGGAAGACGATGTGCTCAATATATATAAGGACGTGTCTAAGCTGACGGACATAGAGCGCTATCTGAATGTGCTGTACAGGTAAGTGTGAGCCCACCTTTTGAGGTTAATGTAACCTACTGAGTACGAACGCATCCTTGTAGACCCTTCACTTGCTTCCTCAACACCAAGTGCCAGTACAATTTGCGAAAGCTGAGACGCCTCATGCCCGGCAGCAGCTACGACCCCGATAGACACATGGCCCTGGTGATGACCCACCTTGCTCCCATGGGCAGCGTTAAGATCTATGCCAATGGCAACATATACTGCCAGGCCTTTAACCGGAGAAGTGCCCGTCGGGTTCTGGCCAACATTGCGTCGGCGTTGGGGGAAGTGGGCGGCTACACCCCCTCGCTGCGCGAGCCCAAGTTCAACCTGGTCAACGCCACCTTCTGCATGCCGTTCCCCTTGGACTTGCAGGCCCTGAACGTCCGCAATAAGCCCTACACCGTGTACATACCCAAGAAGCAGCCGTTCCTGACCTACCGCATGCCCGAGACCATGATCAAGTTCGCCATCTTTCCCGTGGGCTACGTGTACGTGATGTTCTCCACCCGGCCCAAGGACACCCAGCGGGCCATAGCCCATGTCCTGCCTCTGCTGTACCTCTGCCAGGCCCCCAGACAGCTGGAACAAGGCGATCTCGAAGTCAGCCGTGGCGATATCAACTTCAAGTTGCTCTGGGAGAGGGAGTTCCAGAAGGATGACGACTTCGCCATCCAGTGGCGGACCGCGGCCCGTTTGTATGGGAAGTTTGTCTTAAAATCAAGCAGGCTTTTGCAACTCATTGCCTTTTATTGGAGGCGAGACACGGGGTCAATGAAAAAACCCAGTCAGAAATCACTCGCGAATTTACAATGTAGATTTCCAATTGCAGCCCACCTGCAGGGTGGTGTGCCAGTGCTGGGACGGACATCCACTAACATAATAAAAATGACAGCGAGCATGACAAAACCGAACGGCGGCAATATCGAATCGGCTGTGAAAATGTGTCAAATGGAATTTGAAACCATAGCTCCGTCACTGCCTGCCTGCCTGCCAGGTGGTGGCTTCGATTGGCGCCATGAAAAACAATTCAGTGTCATATTTGTGTGCTATTCGCTTTTTCTGTGTGTTTTGTGTTTGTTTTGTAAACGCAGCAACTCAACTGCTCGCCGGGGCCCTGGTATTTGCAATTTGCGCTGTTACGTGCCGATAATTTGGGGCGTTTTCCGTTTGTCATTCCAACCGCACGACAGCCGAGTCGGTTCTCCATTTGGATTTGAATTAGGGTTGTTGGATTTTAAAAAAATATCGTATCGATGATATTTGCTGTTTGGAAAATATCACACGATGATATTAAGAAATACCATAAAAAAATATCGATATATCGATCTTTTTTGATATTTTTTAATGTTTACCTAAATTTGAAAAATGGTGTCCTATTGCTGTAAATTTGGGTCTTTTATAAAAAATAATAAGAAAATAATAGCCAATCCCTCAAACTCAAACTACCACAACATCATAGAGTTCCTTAAAAGTTCAAAAATAATGCACAAAGTATAAATAAACATCAATGTAAATACAATTAGAATCTAAGGATAACATAAATAGTATAATCTTGTAAATATGTAAATAATCTCACAGTAAACCCACAACTTAAGCCCCGAGCCGAAGGCCTAAGCTGCTATGGCTCCAAAAATAACCACTGTTAGCGCTTAGTTTATTAAATACTATTTGTTAGCATTAGATAAATAAATAAATAAAATAACAAAATTATTAAGGATATGGCACAGCCCTTTGTTTTCAATTTTATTGATAAAGACTGATTACATACATTTGAAACTTTTTTTTTTAAAGTATAATTCATGAAATTACATACTTTTGAACTTGTTTTTAATTTTTAATTAATTCGCAAACAAATCTATTTTAATGATTTAAGGTTAGTACGCAGATGCTCGAACAGCTCGCAACCCCAAACAGATTTAATCTTTTCCAGTGTGACCGCTTCTTAAAACGCTCTTAGGTATTTTTGGGAGGTAAATGATGCGGTCATACCAATCTTAAATCAGCTGTGTTTGTTGACAAAATAACACTGGTCGACAAGAAAAATGCCGGCGAATAAAAGCCATTGATTTTGATAGATCTGAACCGGTACATTACTAGTCCGAAACTGAAAAGTTTCCATCACCCACCAATTTTGAGAAAATCGCGGTCAAAGTATCATGCACTGCTTGAATCGGCACTTTTCAAGGCTTAATAACTCACAAACCTTATGTTGCTCAGAGCGGGTATTCAGCTTAAAAAGAGCTTTAGCCTTTCTACTTCAATATTAAACAATAATATCCAATGGGAGACCTCTCGTTCTTTAGTTATAATGCATTTTACAAACTTAAATTTGTCACAAATTTTTGCTATGTTGTAGCCCTGATATTTCGAACATATTTGTTAGAGACTGCTTTGGGTTCGGAACATTGATGTTTCTTCAAACTTTCCAAGAATTATTTGTTATTACGTTGAATATTTTAAGAATAAATTCAACTTTGTATTTAAATATTATAATCATAAATGTCCAGGGAATGTGTTGTCGGCCCATAAAACGTTTGTTTTGTGTGCCTAAATTATAATGCCAAACCAATGTTTCTAACCAAAGCCAAGACTCTCACCAGATTTGTTAAATTTCAGGGCTACAACATAGCAAAAGTTGTGACAAATCTAAGCTTGTAAAATGCATTATAACTACAAGAGGTCTCCCATTGATATTATTGTCTAATATTAGTAGAAATAACGCTCTTAAGGCTGAATACCCGCTCTGGGCAACGTGTTTGGGAGTTATTAAGCCAACCGATTCAAGCAGTGCATCTGACCCAAATTGGTGGTGATGAAACTTTCAGTTCGAACTAACCGGCTCAGATCTATCAGAATCAATGGCTTTTATTCGCCGGCAAAAAATAAGGTCGATTTTTGTCGACCTGTGTAATTTATTTGAAATATAAAGTTAGTCAACATGTTTAACGATAAAGCTACGATAATTGTCTCTTCCTTGGTAAAGTCCATTGTTCTGCTTTTCGCATCTTGGTTAATTTAGCGATTTCCATATTTTTGAACCAAACAAATTAAGAAATTAACGAAACAAATTAACGCAACAAATTAACAACTGTTTTTCGGGATATAAATGTAAATACAATGCGTGCGAAATGCCTTTAACTCGTGAGAGATAGAGTGAGATGCCAATAGTTGAGAACAGGCCGTTTTAATAAATTTGCTATTCTGTTCGTCACCCCGCTCTGAAAATACCAAAAGTCTTCCCTCGCGCCACCTGGTATTTTTCTGGTATTTTGTTCGTTCATCTGCGTACCGGCCTTCAAAACAAGGCTTTTGAAAAGTGTTTCCCGACCATTGACCTCTCGCTCTCTCTCACTGCTTTGGAACACTTTTCGAGCATCTGCGTACAGACCTTTAAGAAAAACTCGTTCGGCTGAAGAGTGACCAAACATAAAAAATCGGAAATATCATAGAAAAATATCGCTAAAATCGTATTTTTTTGCCCAAAAAATATCGCGATGATAATATATTTTTTAAGAGAAAAAATATCGATATATCGATATTTTGATATATTTCCGACATCCCTAATTTGAATATTGGGCAATAAAGCTACTGTGGCCTTGTCCTGCGGGCTCTTTAGAGGTGCTCTTTAGTCAAAAATATAATTCCGATTTGTTGGGAGAACTACTAAATAAAACAGCTTTAGTTGATGTTTGCCAAATGATTAATTTTTTTTTTCCAAAACAGGTGTTCATATAAAAATTAGTGTAAACAATCAATTTAAGTTCCTAACCGTTAATTTTGTTGTAAGTGTTGCATATAAAAAAGTGTATTGTGTATTATGTCCTAACTAGCTGCCAAAAAGAATCGAGACGAAACTGCCTTAGCAGATGCCCTCACACTGGATGAAGGGAAGCCGCCATGCCAAGTAATCGAGATGGGAGCAGCGCTTGGTGATCAGGGCGGCGCTTTTCTTGTCGATGTAGACTATCAAGTCTATGTTGGGAAAGTCCCTGCTGACCACCTTTTTCTCGTACTCCTCGCTACAGGGCTTCAGAGGTGCTTCGTGAATTACAGACCACTGGGAGGTGTCCAGCGGCACGTTCTGCTTTTCTAGCACCTTAAAGATCCTGCACCAACTCCTTTCGTTCGGCATTGGAATGACGAAGCACCAGCGCTCCAGCTCGAAGAAGTGGACAAAACTGACGCACCTGTTGGGCGGACAAATGGGTCGGGTGACCCGCATTACCCACTCACTCGTGTTAGAATCGGCACAGACAACGAGAAGGCCGTTCTTTAAGGGCATCAACGGGGCGCAGACGCTGAAGATCAAAGACTTGGCATCTGGCGAGCCTAACATTTGGTCTTCCAGATATACAAGCATGCAGTCTAGATCAAAGCTGATGCTGGGATCGCCCTCTATGGCCACCGAATACTGTCGGTTTTCAGGCATCACATTTGCAAACGGAGGCCGATCTCCGCATTCGTCGTGGCAGCACCTCTCCGTGTTGCAGGCTAGCTTGGACCTCGCCTCGCTAAATATAGACAGCTCGCTGGGATTGGAAGACGCACTCCTCTGGGAAAGGCACTCTGCTTCCAAAAAGGGACCACAGTCCAGCTGCCCATTCGAGGTGCTTTCACTGGATGTGCTGCTACTGGATGTGCTGCCACTGTGGGTGCTGCAACTAGAACACGGGCTTGTGGCCAAACATAAGTCGCCCAGAACCGACTCGCGGGGTCCGCATCCATCAACAAATCTCAACCGACACATTGGTTTGTCCCGATAGAGGACCAACATGTCGGTTGTGTGGGGTCCGCTCCGGAAGGCTGACATGCCGTGTTCCTCGCAGCGTTCGTACACAGAGATCACCAGGTCGTCATCCCGCAGATTCCGCCCAAGGAAGTGAACAGCGAGTAGTGATGCCGGCGCCTTGATTATCTTTTCCAGCTTATGTTTTAGATCGGAGAAAACCGCTTCGTCTTCCAGCCTTATTATTGGCAGCTGGCCGTTAAAGTCTTTAACAAACAATTTCAAAAACATTTTTTATCGGACAAATATCACAAAAGGAAACCAGAAAAATTACAACTAAAATTTACTATAAACGGGAAATTTTGTTTGAAATGTGTGAACGCTAGAAACAAACTGAGGCTAGGTTACAACCGGCTTGGCTCCCCTAGCTTGACATTTCTCGAATGGGCACTTCAAGGCTAAGTTGATCGTTAATTTTTGTTAAATAAACAGGGGAAGAAAGCGTTTCCAAGCTTATAAAGCATATACGCAATTAATGCGTTTTGAAAACAATTTCCTCTCAACCAGAGAGTAATTTCCATAAGTAAGCTCTTAGTTTTTGGTGGACTTATCCAGATTAGTGCTCTTAATAACTGAACAAAAATAAAAACCAACTTGGCAGCGGATTTAGAGCTTAAATTCCGGGGTAAAACCCAAAAAATAGTTTGCTGAAAAACAAATTAACTGAATTCTGCTCATTTTAATTCCAGGCGCCGAGCTAAAAATGCAAAAAGTAATTAATATCCCTGTGTTCGTGTGTCCATGGCAGGGTCCAAGCTTTGCATTCTGATCCCGCAGGACTCGGTGTGTCGGTGTGTCTGTGTGTGTGTGTGTGGACTGCATTTTCATAATTTCCAGCACAACAGCCGGGGAAGGCCGAAGGGAGCGAAAGGAGCGAAACGAAGCGCAGTAAATTCCGACGCACTGGAATTTATGCAGCAAATATTAACTTACCGCACACACACGACTCCTGGCGCATAAATCCAAGGAGAGCCGGACCAGGAGCTGGAGGAGCAGCCAAATGATCCCCGACCCGCCGATTTGTGCTTGGCCAGCAAGAACTGACAACAAAACTCATTAGCAGACCCGGCGACCGTGACCGTCGCGCAAATGGGCGTGGACCTGTCCTCGTCCTCCATTCCCCAAATGGGCGTGGTCCGCTGGTCAACCGCAGTCCGGGAAAGCTAAAGAACTGGCGAAAAGTCTGCAGGACAAAAAAAAAAAACAAAAAGAAGAAAGCAGCGTGCACTTCCGTTTGCGAAAAGTTCTCGTTATTTTATTCATATTTTCGCAGGCTGCACTTTATCTTGCTGCGGCGGTCTTAGTTGGCGAAATTGTGTGCAACCACGAAAATCTAATAAGCTCTCAAATTTTTTGACATTGCGCAAATGTTTTTTACGGGCCTAAGAGGAGAAACTTTCGCCCCGTCCAGCTCCCGAAATCTCACAAAACCTCCATCGTTAAAGATGGCTGGCGGTCTGGCCTTGGTCCTTAACCCATTTCGCCGCAGTGCCAGATTCTGTTTTCGGCAACGAGGAAATTAAAAGTTTCGCTCTGCGCCAATTTGGAAGTAATTAAGCTGGCTCGGTTAGTCTCATCCTCTTAATATAAAACGAAAAATATAATCTATATAAATAGGATTTTCTTCTTAGGCGATTTTAGTCCAAAATATCCAGGTACCATTATGTTTTGTAGATTTTTATATAAGAAATTTAACAGGTCTTGAAGGATAGGTATTTATTTTTTTTCTCTGAGGTATAAGAATGAGGTTTCCAGACATTGTTATTAAAAGAGCCTAACAGAAGCAGAAAAAGGTCTTAAGATCCGCTGATAGATGGCGAAAAAACCCAGATTTTCTACCTTCTACCATAAACCTGATGAAAAGGAAACGGTTTGTGATCGTCACTGAAGGATGCGGCGATAAGGGAAGTGTTGCCAGCCGTGGGATCGTCCGTCAGAGGCAGCGAGACAATTTCATTAACCGCTGCGCGGTTTAAAGGCCAAAACTTCGGCTCCTTTGATTTTTATCGGTTGACCTCGACACGAGAGGATTGACAGGATTAAATGCGAGCACTGCACCTCGGAGAGGCGGGGAGTAAAGTTTTTAATTATTTTTGCGGCTTGAAAATGCACTCTTTCCCTGACAGCGACCGCGAAGGGGTGGCCTGTCAAGGCGAAGGACATGCGGACGAGATGCGGATGCAGGATAAGGGAGCAACCGCAGATACCCCCGACTTTTATCAGCGCCTTGCAATTGCGCATGTGCGCTCTCTCCGGCGAGAGCTTACTGCATTCATTTAAAAGGAAAGTGCAATAACATGTTATTTTACCACGGACAGGACTTTGGTCGTCTCCGCCTCCTGCCCACCTCCTCGGTTATACCTGGCATGATTGTTAACGGTAAGCGGCTTTAAAACATTCACTGCCTTATTACGAAATTACAAGCGGATGACAGGGACGAGGGCAGTCCTGCGCTGAATTATTCGAAATTTGCGAATAATTGAAAACAAAAAAAAAAACAGCCAGAATAAATGAAATCGAAGGAATGGGTAAACTGGACACTCGAATCAACAGAAATCAATGAAAAATCCAGTGATTTACATTTCCATTCAGACGCTTTTTTGCTCATCATGGAAATGTATTTATAACTCCCCTCCTTTTGAATAAAAATCGGAGAAAAAAAAATACGCAAATGTCAAAGAAATGGTACAGCTTACGCCAATTTAATGCAGATTCAAAGGATTTTATTATTGGAAAGTTTATACAATTCAGAAACTTATACAAGCTTAATGCATATAAAAAATGTTTCATATTCGTATAGATTCCTTTATTAAAGATTTAAAGATAGAGGGTGTTATATTTGTAGAACTACAATTTCTACAGCAAAAAAATTTTCAAATGAATGTAAAATACCTTTTTTTTAAGTAATGGTCAAGGCTTAAGCTTAAACAATTACCGAAGTCGTACTAAACCTTGTTGCGAATAAGCCAGTGCCTGCTCTCATGCCGTAAGCAACTATTATTATGTTGGCAACACTTATCGAAGCAAAGCCTTAAGAACTTTTTCCATTCCCGTTGCCTTTTTGTGCATTTACCAAGCTCACTCCCTTTGCCAGTTTCAAGGAACTCCAACTAAAGCCATATTTTTCGGAGTATGGCATGGATTTAGCCGGGTCTAAAAGCCAGCCAAGAAAGGAGGGCAGCTATTTTTCGAAGAAATATCCGTACAAATTTTCACAATTAATATGCACTTCCTGTGCAGACGACTTGCAACCAGCCTTTGAATGCAAGCGCCAACAACAAGTAGGGCAGAGGAGGTCTCCTTTTTTGGGGAAGGAGCATTCCTCAAGCAAACCCACACCGTCTCGAAGTTCACATGTGAGTTCATTGCTGCCATTAATGAATACGTGTGCAGCAATAAAGCCATTTTTTATGGCGAAAAGTCACGTGAGAAACTATTTAGTACGTTTACGAGCGGCCAGGGGGGAGTGCAGGACCCGGTGCAACTTTGTGCCTGACACAGCCAGAAGAAAGCCAACTTTCTTCCTGCATAAATACTCAGACCCATTGTGTGTGTTGGTGGTGTGTCCCGGGAACCCCAAAACGAATCACGGCAAAAAGTGAAAATATTTTCTAGTTACTCACATGCATATTTATATACGTGTGCTTGTAAATTAGAAGCACTCACACAGTCGTAGATAACCAAAAGGAAAAGATTTTGTGAAGAGCCCCGACTATGAGATAATCGTTGAAGGAATATATTGCATAATTAATGTTTGGGTTTCACAAGGAAAATATAGAAACAATATTATAAATAGGATAAACATTCCTCTAGATCTATAGCAGCAGTGCCCACAGCCTAGACTTGCGAATGAGCAAATTTCTCTGCCCAGCCTCTGTCGGCACACGCACACAATGCACAAAGCATCAGTGTGCTCAAGTTGTAATAGTGGTTAAATTTAGGACTTTTTGGAGTTAAATTAAATATTTATTTGGCCATAGCTATTTTTATGGAATATTATAAAAAATATTAGCCACTTATTTCTTATATTTAGCCTTGGCACCACTGATCTATTATATATAAACTTTCTACTGTATTATCTACTATAAAAAAAAATATAATTTGGGCATACTGATTATAGTGTATCTAATCACTCAAGTACATTCTTTTTTTAAAGGGTAACTTCCATATACCCTTGCACTCTATGTCTGCCTTGCATAAAAAGTAAGGCATTTTGTGTGCTGGCTGAATTAATTTTCGGCATTTATCAACTAAGCAAATTGAAATCGTGTCGGTCGAGTCTTGTATTTCTAACCCAGTTTATTGTTGGGCTTCCTTTGATATGTGCACTCGAGCTCTTTTTTGTGTTCGGCAGAGGGTTAGCAGCAAGTGCGAAAAGGCTGTGTGAACGACTTCAACGTATCCGTATCCGATGTTGTTGAACAAGTAAATCAAGCAGTTTTTGATACTTTCTCAACTTTTTTGGCACATCAGATAATTGATTTCGGAGTGGAGCGACTGGGGCGGTAATGAGTGACGCTTGCCAAAGTTTTTTGAATTGTTGCAAGTAGTTCTTTGGAAAGAAAACGAATAGTTGGTTTCCTTTTAAAGGAATTCACTGGGTATTCGATCAAACATTTAAGATATGGTAGGGTTTAGTGCTTGATCTAGGGTGTTCTCCTTAAAATATAAAATATAAGGCCAACATGTAAATAGGTTTTGATATAACTTTTTTGAATGAAATTGCCATAGAAAAATTACATAGGAACCTAATTAATTCGAATTATCAAGAAGTGTCATATGTGAGCAGGAATATGTAACCAGTGAATTAAGCCGTGATTCACTAGTGACTGGAGCTGCAGGACACCTAGCTTAGTCACTTTCTTGGCTCACAGTTTCGAGAGACTGAGAAGAAAGTTATTTCAATGAACCCACACATCCAAGCCGACAGCCGGTCTTAAAAGCACCGAAACTTGTGCACTTAATAGATCTCTTACTAGCATTACGACCTTGTGCGGGGAGGAGTGACTGTATTTAGTGGGCGGTTGTTACGGCGAATTCGGCAATGCACCCATTAGGCCGACCGGTAAATGAGCATTGAAGCAATTCATAAAACTGCCCAAACAAAAAGCCAATTTTATTCGCCCCAGGCACGCGTAAGTGGCGGCTTTCCTTTCCTCGCTGCCTGGCGCCATTGTAATGGGACTACGGCTGTAGTTCACAGAGAGTCCTGGTCGGCTGGCTGGCGAATGGTGAAAACGTGTTTACGCTTTTATTATGTAAAGAACCGGACAAGCCGCTTCGTGGTCCGTAAAAGAGCCGACACACACTTGAACTCCACAAGTCTGCGTGGAGTATTTTAGGCGCGAGCACTGCCCAACTCCTGCTACTGTTCCTGCCCTAGTCCTGCTCCTCCTCCCCCTTCGTATTCTGCCGCGGCCGTAATGTATGCAAAGTAATTGCGCTAGTCCTGCTCCTGCCGCGGCCGTAATGTATGCAAAGTAATTGCGCGCATTAAATATGTTCAGTTTTTGTTAACTGCGGCGGTAGCTGCTTCACTCTCTTAACGAGAAACAATTAAGAAAACCAGGCGCATCTCAAAAAAATTAAAATTATGCAAATGCAAATTTTGAAGCAACAGCATAAAAACGAGCCAGCAAGTGGGATTAATATTTTTTTTTTGAGGGCAATGCGGCAAAACTGCAGGCAATTTTTGTTAGTTTTGTACGCGTCTATGCTGTTTTGGCCTTGTTTACATTTATTTCTCTCCCATTCAGAGTATGCAAATCCCATAAAAACTCATTTTGAGCCAATTGACTGCATTGTTGCTGTTATTATTGTTTGGCTTCGTCTTTGAGTTTCCCTCTTTTATTCAGCGCGCTTTTTCATTGCCGGAGTTCTTTTATTTTAAGCTTGAAATGGTATCATGAAAAGGAAGCAAAAAATGGAGAGCAGACGCTGTCCTGTGTCCTTTCCATCATCTCTTCTCTACTGCTAAACGGTAACTAACTAAAATCGTGCTTTTATTTGCCCAGACAACGGGAGCGAGGAACAATGGGTAAATCCGTTCATTTGCGAAAATTGTTTAGCTGCGGAAGAATAACAGAGGAATTGGGGGAATGAGCAGCGAAATCGCAAATGGAAATCTAAAAATCCACTGCTGGCAAATGTAACCGTAAACGGCTACTAATACAACTGATTTTCCGCATCGATGGCACTGGGAAAAAATAGGGAGAGTCTCGCAAAATGAGTTGTATTTAATAAAAAAAAAAACCTAAAAATTTTGAAATACTTGGGTCATATATTTAAAATAATTTAGATTTGATTTGTTTTTGGAAACCTATTTTTTTTTTTAAGTTGGAAGTAATAATATTCAGGTGGTAAATCCCTAAACAATTGAGTAATCAGCAGATTCAAAACTTACTTAATTAATATTCCCCAAATATGGTTAAAAAGAAATCTATTTCTTATCGAAAATCCCTATATAAAGTACTACATACTTATACCCTTGCAAATCGGACCACTATATCCTATAGCTGCCATAGGAATAATGGCGAAATTAATGTAAAATAAAACCTAGCTTTTCTGTTTATAAACGAATTTCTGTAAATTTCGAGATATAGCGTTTTTTTTTTTACGGTTTTAATTTTTTATTCTTGTTGTTATCATATTTATCTAATTATTTTCGTAATCCAAAAATGCGCAATTTTGAGGTCTTTTTGGGATACATAATACATATTATTTAAAATAATTCTCTATATTTTTGTTTTCCTATATTCTTCGCCACAGTGTGTGTTCTCTTCATTTCGGCCAACATTCGCGAAACTTGCAATTCTATACACACACAGAGCAGCGCTTGTTGGTTTTTAATTTTATAGCCAAACAATATGCTTACAGATTTCGTTTGCAGTTTTTATTAAAAATCGATTGCAACACACACAGACGACCCAGGCAGGACCTGCGAAACATCGAAATAGAAAAAATACAAGCACTTGAAGCTGAAGCTTTCCTCGGCGTACAGCGGGTTTAGCAATAATACTCGTTTGGCTTGTGGCTTTGCAACTCACATGTGTGCATATATCCGATGCATGCGATGCTATATGTGGGATCGGATGTTGGTAAGAGCAGCACTAAGGTAATACCCATGCCCGCATATGTGTGTATATTGACATGTTCCAGCTCAAATTAATCATGGAGTCCCTGGCGTGCACCCTGAATGTGGAATTTCCAGATATACTCGTTCGTTTGTATCGGAACTGTAATTAAAATTGTAGAAAGCTGGCAGCGTCAGAGGTATTTGTTACACCAACCACAAGCACACACCCACAACCCGCTTTCCCAACTGAACTCGACATTCAATTGTATTTAACTGAATATTAATTGTGAGCTGACATCAATCGTTTATTATGTTGAGTGCCAGGTATTAAGTTACCCAGGTCAGGATATTGAATATACATTTCCTTGATGCATTTACTAATTGCCTCTAAGCCTGGCAACTTTATGTTCGGGTTAGTCGTTGGAAATTTTAATTAATTGTATTTTATTGTTTTGCATTTGACTCTGAAATATATTCTTTTGAGATGTTAGATGTGTATGAAATCGATACAAAAAAGGGATATAATTTTAAAAGGTTTCTTAACCTTTTGGCAATAAATATTAAGAGCAAGCTTAGGGAAAATAGTGGGTTTTCTAAGATGATGCTTGATTTTGGCTTTAAAATTTTGAATTTGAAATTCAGATATCTGAAGACTCTAAATTAAAACTTCGTTTATTAAGAGCAAGCTTTTTCTTCCTAGAATTACACTGTTCTGTTACTGTTCTTTCCCATATATGCAATCACTTTGCATTCAATATAACCCATTCCATTCCTTAAAGTCACTCTGGCGGTAGGTATATATTGGAGAAGTATCGACCGGATTTATACACTTTGTTGTTGCTTCAGCATATCGCCACTTCACTGTGCACGCATATCCCCGCCATTATCCAGTTTGGTCTCTCTTTTTCTCTTTCTGTGGCTGTGTGTGTGCACTCGGTTGTGCGGATATACACCCGCTGCAGATTACCAAAGTCGCAGCTAACATATTTCTCAAAAAAACAAAAAAAAAAATAAAGAGGATCCGGAGCAAAGAAAAGCGGATAGGAAATGCTGTTGGAAAAAAAAGAGAGCTGGGGAAAAAAATGGGAAACTGTTGCAAGTGCGCTAAAGTTTCATGCTTCATTGGATGCCGACGCCAGGGCCCGTTACCCGTTACCCATTTTCCATTTCCCATTTTCCCAGGGTCCTTGGAGCCCGTTTTCTTGGCGTCCACGTCGAGGCACGCGCTCTCCAAGAACAATCAAATTTGCAGCGAGCTTCTCCGGGTGTAACACACAGACATGTGGCCGCCCTGCCTCATCCCCACACACCTCCGGCTAGCTGCAGCACATGCAATAATGTGGTGTGGCGGGTAGGCGGTGGCACTTTCATAATCGAAGCACTCGAACGCCGGCCCCCGTTGCCAAAAAATCCTCCTGGGGCTTGTGGGCCCATTAAAGCCATAACAGAGCATTCGAAATTTAAAAGGCCAACTCCCCCGAACTTCAAGCGACGGGCCCCGGGACTTCCATTGTCTGCAGCCACTTGAGCACACATATGCTTAACGCTCGCTGGTGGGACTCTTGGCATATATATAGTATATTGCCTGGCGGATGTATCCCTTTATAGTTGGGGAACCCTAAACGGTCGCCTTCCGCCACCGCCTCCGCCTCCGCTTCTTTCACTTTTTTATTTGCATATTTTAATGCAAATTGTGCAGAATTAATTTAGTGCTGTTTAGTCTCGAACCTCGAACTCTCAGGCTCAGGCTCGAACCCAACTCCGGCCCAGAACTGATCCATGACCCCCGCACATTCTTCCCTGTGTGTCTGTTCGGTTCGTGTCGCGTGGGTGGCTTTCGTTTCATATGTAATTTATAAAGTTTCAAGTTATTTTCCCTTCAAGTCGCCGGAGTCGTCCTCGTCGTCGCCGTCTCCATTGTCGTTTTACTTTATTGTTTATGCCCGAATTTTGTTCGAGGGGCACTGAAGTGTGGCCTAGTTTTGTGCCAAGGGGCAATGAATGTGCGAAAAATATTTTATGAACTATATTATGTAAACTGAATTTAGTTTTCCGTTCCAGTGGCCAGGTTGGGCCGGGCATCATCTCCGTTTTTCGTTTGACATTATTTGATCTCTCTCTTATTTGGCTCACTGTGCAAGTTTGTTGGTTAAACTTTTTTGGGGCATTGAAGTGGCAGGGAATTGGGCTCTGTTTGCCTGTGAATAAACTAATCCGAACACGATTTGTGTTTAAGAAATGCTCAAATTCCATTGAAAGTCTCATTAGCCCCGGCTTTCTCTCACTCTCAGGCGCTCACTTGAATATTCATGCGTGAAAAGGCGAAATCCAAGAGAATTATTACATGGAATTGCATAAAAAGTGTTGCTCACGTACAAAGGAAATTAAACAAAATGAATTTCTGAGCCGTTCTTCACTTTGTCCGCTAGTTATCTGGCTTCCTCTTTTTTTTTCTCCGCCGCAGCATCTAAAGCTGGGCCTTGGAGCGCGCGAAAGCTCAGGGAAATTTATGCTGATCATTTATAATGTCAAGGACGCGGCGCCAAAGGATATTTTAATTGATTATATTCTATCTAATATTATCTAAGAAACGCCAAGGCTAGATTTTTACTTGGAGAACATTAAGAATCTTTACCAATTCTGTAATAGGTTTAACGCCGGATAATTTCCAATATAATCTAAAGATTATTTCAGACCCAGAAGGGTTAAAATCCGCCCCGGCAAAAAAACCACTTTCGCTCAAGCACTTTCGGTACTCAGCTCTTTTCGGGGCTTCTAATCATCGCAGCATTATCATCGCAATAGCTCCAAATTAGGCGCTGCGAAGGGAAAAACGTGGAAAGCGGGCTTTCATTTATGGCTTAACAAATTCCAAGCCCCGTCTCCCTTCGCTCTCAGCCAAATTATTTTTATGTAAAGCAAGCAGAGTCTGAGGAAATCAGGCAAAGCACGGCCACGAAAAGCAACAGGAACACGAGAAACTGTGCACAATAAGAAGGGAAAGCCATACACAAAGGCGGCATCCAAAGCCAGGGCTGAGCTCCGGCTAAAGCCAAAAGGAGCAGAGATGTACCGAAGAAAGAAAAAGTCGGCATTATCCTGTGCGGCAGCGAGATAAGTTATTTGCACAAGAATGGCATTCAGTTGATAAAATCCGATTTAAAAATGAGCGAATGCCTGGCAGTGAGCATGTATCGAAGGACTCGCCCTAGAAAACTCGCCCCTACCCAGTGCACTGGTTGTTGGGATAACAATTTTATAAATAAATATTTTTGCGGGCGACAGTCCTTGCCGTCTGCCTCTTTGCGTTTCGCTTTTGAACTTAACTATCGGACGATAAATCATTTGAAGTTCCCTTGCCCTGGAACAATTGGCCCGGTGACAATCTCTGTCCGGACGGAGGTAGGGAGGGAAGCTTTTTTCTTTCATTTCCCTACGCACTTTTGGCCCCATAAATCTTTGCCGGAGAGTCACTGGAAATGAAGAAGCAGGCACCGCTCAAGGAGAGAAGCGGAAGCGTGTCTCCGTCTTATAGCCCCCAATGACTTCCGTTCCTGGCGTTTAATTCTATTTAATGAGTTGCTGCTGCAAACTGTTCGAGGACATCGACATGGACGAGGATGTGGACCTGGATCCGGCCCATGGCTGGGGATGGGTGGATGTATGTACATCGACATGGGCAGCTTAATCGATTTCATTGTCGGCTAGCCAAGGTCTCAGGTCAGGAAATTGCTCAAGTTCCTCGAAGCTCTTAAACTTTAATTTGGGCACAGAATTTATAGCCTACCTTTTGGGGCATTTTATGGCATTCGAATGAGAGCGTGTTGCAGGAAATATGATATTAAAAGGATCTCTTTATAGGATAGGATAAAGTTTTTTTTTCAATTTTTAAAGAGAAGTAATGCAAGGCATTTATGAATGAATCAGTTATATGTTTTTTTAAAATTATTTTACGACTCTAGATCTTAATGAAAATATTATAGGTATAATTTTCGAAGCTATCTGTTTATAAAAGACTTTTTTCCAGATTCCCCATATCGATGCTGTTCCCATGAAACCGTTTTCAGGAACCGAGCTCTCTGCCTGCCAGCAGATTGATGGTCTCTTGTCCTTGCCCTCTGGTGCCCGATTTGAGTATTGTGTCCAAATCGTTTTCGGACGACAGTTTAGAATTCGATTGGCCCAGAAAGGACTCAGGACCTGATTACTTATGCCGGTCAGGTAAATCTTGTAAAAATTGTCTCGTCCCTGTGCAAGATGGCAGAATGCAGGAGAAACTCCTGCCTGCTGGCTCCTTTTCACTTTGGGTTTGGTTTGGCCGGACTTGATTTGTTTGTTGTGTCTTAAAGTGGGGCTTTAATTTGTTTTGGTCACCGGCAGCGCGCGGAGCGGAGCCATATGTCTTGGTTGCCATGGCACCAAGATGAATGCCCCCGGGCCGCGGGTGTTTGGCTTCCTTTCCGGAACTCCTATACACACCGCGCCCCCGCCCTTGACAAATGAGTGGCCCAAAGGTCGTTGTCAGGGTCGCGATTGCCACTGGCCTGCGTTGTTTTTTATTATTTGTTTATGCGTTGCCCGTCCGGCTCTCCGACTCCCCGGCTCTCGTTCTAGTCTATTGAAAAATCTCTCTTCCGGCCAAGGCGAAAACAAGAGATGGGGCAGCGGCAAAAGTAATGCAGGAAGATAAACAAGTAGCCGCAAATGGCCAAGTCAAGACCGAGTCCTGACCAGTTCTGGCGGGGCCCACGTTCTCGGCCAGGACCTAACAAATTGTGGGCAATATTTTCATTTCATCAGGAGTGTCCTTGGACGAGAGAGGTTGCTAGCGCCTGGGGGCGCGTTGGCAACTTTATTGCATTATTGAAAAACTTGTCAAAATATTTTGAATGTGTAGAAAAGCTCTTGGCTCTTATTAAATTTCCCCAGCCCTGCCCACGTCCAAGCCCACGTCCGCGCACGTAATTGTATGAAAATATTGTATTTCAAAAAGGCTCTGGCCTTTTATCAGAGTCTCATATTTACATTGTGTTTATTTTGAGAACTTACCTCGGACGACGAGACTTGGGAGTATGCATTTTTAAGCGACTGGCTTTGTCTGGCTCCGGTGATTGGAATTGCTCATGGTTTAATTAACGCAAATGGCAATATGAAAATTTGATGCATTTCATATTTTATGCAAGTAAGGAATTTTATCGGCAACGCTCATGTTTTTTCAGTATGTTTATGTTTTGCAATCAAGTGAATTCTTTGCGGTTTAATTAAATTGCTGTTGATCCTTTCCAGAACCGTTCTGCATGCCTTCTTTTTTTCTCTGCAAGGAAAATGTGAAATATTAATTTATTAAATATTATGTTGTTGAACAAAAAAAATGCCCACTTTTTGTTGTTCTATGATGTGTGGTTTCGCATTATTGCGTTATTATAGTAAAATTCTAGTTTGAGTTAAAGGTTTCTGCAAAATTTTTAAGCTTAAAGCAATTACAAGGTAATAATTGTAATTTCCAAGCAAACGTAGTTCCTCTTGCTTAATCTGTACAAATATTCTCTCGTTTACAAAGCCAGTAAGCACATTCATTTTCTGCTCATTCCATGACCATTTGGATTATATTTCAGGACAGAAACACAATCGAAGAGTGCCCAGGAAATGTTGGTTTCAATTGCAGCAGCGTCCAGAACACCAACTAATTGATGGAAAATACCTGACAGACCCTGACCCTCACCCAAGCCAAAGCCAAGCCCAAGCTCAAGCCAAGAAACCGAGCTGCCGTCGGGGCAACATTTCATTTTCCGAAATAATGATGCCCCTGCCGAGCGTAATGGGTACGTCGTACGTACGTATTGATGAAATTTAATATTTTGAGAAAGACTCAATTTGCTCGTTGGCTAAGCGGTGAGGAGAGGAGCAAGTCGCAGGGCGGAGAAGCGCATCAAATTTCCAATTAAACAACAAATTCCAATTTATATTGCGCAAGTTGCCCGCTTTTGTTTTGTTTGCCGTAGCTTCTAATTCGCAGTAAATTATTTCAGAGTAATTATTTTGTGGCTGGCTATTAAATATCTCTGGCGTGGCATCGCGTTGTTTGTTGTTTGATGTCAGACAATTATTTTCGATTCATTAATATAAAATGCTTTTCTATTTTTCCTAGTTTTTCTCTGGCCCCCCCAGGAAACTTTAGCTGGTTATTTTGTAGAGAGCGCCGCTTTATTTTGTGTTTGCGCCGCCTAATTGAAAATGTACTGCCTAATTAGTGAAAGGCTTTCAGGCTCGTTTGTTTTCCCTGCCTGCCAGTATCTAAATCCATGGCTCCTGTCAATTTTGTCAGGATGTCAACCGCTGAAATTCCCGCTCCTGTCAGGCTTTTCCTCGTTTTTCCACACAAACACACACTTCTGTCTATTATGTGAAAATGCGCATATGGCTGGCTGGGTGGCATATAAATGTCGTAGTCAATAATACAAAAGGCCCCGGAGAGCACATTTTAAAATCTATATCGGAAAGGGAAAACTCCGTCATGCCTTGAGACTAGAGAACACTCTATCTGAAAGTCTCATAGATATTTAATATTCTAACCAAATTATTTGCATAAACTAACTTTAACATAATGATTTCAGATCTTTAAATAATTATTTTGAGATCTATGAAATGGTTTACCAGTATTTATTAAGGCAGCTAGCATAGATAGCTTCTTAAGCCCTCAATCTCTATTTATTATTTCTATATTTATTTGATCTTTATATTTATTTATCTCTTTCTCGGTAAATAGAAGTCTCCTTCATTTCCGTATTTTTCCATTTCGGGGACCACGAAAGCCCAAGAGTTGAGCGAGTGTCACGCACATTTTCCTCGGCAGTCCCCGGACTCCCACCCGGCACCCATCTCGATGGCAATTCTATGCGCATTTTTCTATTATTTATTATTTTTATTGAGCCCCAACCCGAACTCGGAATACTAAAGTGGAGCGGGAGACTGGCGTGTTGACAGCTGCCATTGATTTCGTTTAGAGGCGAAAAGGAAAATTAGCCACGTTTTCATTCCATTTGCATGCAGAGCTGCATTAAAATTATATTCATATATACACGCTGGGGTATCGAAAATGCAATAATATTTTTGCCTGATTTGGAATAATAACATTACCGCCTGTCGCATAAATTATGCATTGAGTATGGAAAAATAAGGAGGATTGGTCTTTATTTGCTTATCCGTACTTCTTTTCGCTCACAAATCAGCATTGAGATTGCAATTTTATTATTTTTCTTGATCAACATCTAAGCTGGGAATTTTTCTTGGGTTTTAGGATTCCTGAAACCTGCCTTAAAATCTAAATCCAATTTACTTTCGCCTCCCCAATTTTTGCAGGGGTCCGGACAATGAGAAGTCAATTTCTGTATTCGAAAATTCGAAAGAAAAAGCAATTAAACGGGCTGTGTGTGCCTGCGTGCGTGTGGGTGGGTGTGGAAAATGCTCTTTAAATTGAAAATCATAATTATTCATGACGAGGCCAGCCGGGCCGAGTAGAAAAATGGTTATAGTCAGTCGCTCACATATCGGTTGTTTGGCGAGCTCTTAAATATAAAACATTTAACGTTCGCCTTTGTTGATGGCTCGACTCATTCGCTTCATTTGTTGAATGCATAAAGCCCCAACAGGCCCCTTTCAGGACCCCTTGCATCTGGGTCCTGGCAGCGGCCATTGTGGGGTTTTTCCAATACATTCGCTCTCCTTTTGTTTTCCACACTTTTTTGTGTTTTCGAATTTCCTTTTTATTTTTATTTTTATTTTTAACTTTTCCATTCATTCAAACAAGTAATGAAGTTCTCTTCTCCGGAGCGGATCGCTGCCGCCTTTGTTGTTGTTGTTTTTATTGGGTTTGATATTCTTTTTATCGATGCACGTTAAATTTTATTGCAATTGTTATGCGCTCACATCTTTGGTTCGGGATGGGTCGGAGCCGTGCGTTGTGGTGGCGTTTTATATTTAATAAATTTAAATCACTTTATATGTGAGTTTTATGCGCGTTAATAATGCGAACGAGCGGAATGCGCTATAGCTCTTCCCCTTTCTTTATGGACAAAGAGCAGAAATTTCAAAAGCAATTTATTCCGCACAGTCTACCCGATACAATATGGACATAAACTAGCCAGCATTTATGGGCAATGTGCAGGAAATTAATGATGAGTTTGGTATGCGTTTTAAATAACTGAAGAGAATCAGAGCTCGAGCGCTCTTTGATGGATGAGCCGTCCAGTTTTAAAGCTTTTGTGGTTAGAATTGTGAGTGTGGAGTTGTAGTTGGTAAATGCCAACTAAAAAAGTCGGTAATCAGAAATATGAGAATACTTTTCACGAGAAATTGATACCTCATGTGCAGGGTACAATTAAAAAATATATTTATTAATTAAAGTAATTAATACATATTTTATTAATATGGATTTAATGATTATTTATTAACAGTAGCATTGGTTTTAACATTAAAAGGTATTCTCGGTATTGTAAAAAGTATAAGGGATTTGAAAACTCTCAAAAAGGTGTCTAAATGTATGCAACAAAACCCAACCCTGTGTAAATTAGTTTGGTTTGGAACGTTTTGAATTTTAAAACAATTATAATAGTTTTATCTACATTTATAAATTGAATCACTTAGATTAAAAAAGGGATTTCGAAATGGGACGCCACAGAAATGGCTTGTAATTTAAGAACTCTAAAAATGTAGTCCAAAAGTAGGCAACAGAATATAACATCTCACCAAAGAAAACCAATCAAGGTCATTGAATATTACACTGCCTACTTGCAAGAAACTTCATGATTAATTAAAAATATTAAAAACATACAGAGATTTCTTATGGCATCCCTGATATATTTGAAACTTAAATTACGCTGCACTCAAGTATGCAGGAGAGTTTTAAAAAGACGAATGTAACCGAATAACTTTGTCTGTTTTGACCGCTCAAGCCAACGGCTGCTCGGGCCCAACTTGAAATAAAGTTTTTGTGCAGTTTTTGTTACTTCTTGCGTCGACGGTTTTGTGCACTTTGGATGTCAACACATCGACATAAGGACGTAAGGACATTCGTCCAATTTACACACAAGCTGCGCAAGTGGCCGCCCAGGCAGTGCCACTCGAGGCAGGACTCCGGCGGCAGACAAGCAGCAAACTTGAACTTTTGCGGCCAGCCAGATGCTCCTGAAGACCGAAATACTTACATTTACATCTTGCTACGGAGGCTTATATACATATATATATATATGTGGATATTTCTATATGTACATCAAAGCACCCACGGCCACAACATTTTTGGCAACCGCGCGCATTCCTCGCACTCTAATTACATGTTGAACGGGGGACCAGGGCCGGAAAAGGAGGGAGCTAGGGGACTGGAGCCTGGAAAATTGCGGAAAACTCAAACTGAAAACTCGGCTTGAGCATGCGTTGTGGTTTTTCATTTGCATTCGCTCGGAAGAACTTCGCTCCGGAGTTTTAAGTGAATGAAATTTCTTGGCCAGGCCACTTCTTTCGGCTGGCGAGGATAATTAAATTGGGCACAAGTACCAGAGCCAGGCTCTATATATACTCTGGGTATATCCCCATGCACCTCTATATTTTATTTATGATTTCCCCAGCTCAGCTCAGCTCTCCCCCTCTCTCTGCCTTTTTGCGCTTGTCACTGGCTCTCCAGCATGCGGAGCTGCGATAATTTCACCAGGCACATTTTCACAGAGAAAAAAATGCTTAATACTTTCAATTAATATGGATTGAAACTTAAAGTAAACTTGGTAAAATTTATTTAATAATTAAAATAAGAAAATGGAAACTAAAAATGGCAACTTTTTATTTTGTGAATAAGTAATCCGAATTATTTTCTATATTATTTTCTGACAATTTTAGACACTTGTCAATCCATCTAATATCTAACTTCATTTTTTCCCGTGCAGAGTTTTCCGTTCTCGGTTCACGGTTTAGTGAGCAACAACAATTTTCTTGCCATGAATGCATTTTCCAGCCACCACCAACCCCTCAGCCCGACCGCTGGGCCCACTTGTTTTGGGTTTTCTTCTGCTAAACTTTCGGGGGGAAAATCATTTATCAATGTCAGAGAATGCAGAACATTCTCTCCGCACGAGAGAACTTGTGTATGGCGGCAGATTGCGAAGGCCTAACATTTGATAGGAGCGGGGGTTGGCTTTGGATGGGTGCCTTTCCGGGGGTGCATGCATCCAGCCCCGGGCCGGAGTCTGAAAGTGCGTGAAACAAGTTGGCGAAACTTCAGACTTTGTTTCGCAAAATACTCAAGTGATTTTGAAAATTATGCACACGCATAAATGCATCGACCCATCGCCAGACATGGCCAAAACTTTTTTATCATCAAAATTGCAGTCCACAAAAGCTGGCGAACAAGAGAGCATTAAACTCATACATATATTGGTAGCGAAAAAAAGTTTGGCATTCTATGTGGCATGAGAGGGGGTAAGGCATCAGTTTCGAAGCTTTGGATACTTGGAAGAAGTCTCTTTTAATTGTTAACTAAAGTTTTTAAGCTTGTCCATGGATTAAAACATTTATTTAAAATTCTTTCCAACTCGGTTAAGACTTAAAGGCCTGCTAGATATCTTTTTAGATCATATTATATTTAATATATCCCATTAAAAACTTATTGTTCAAATTTATTTATTAAAAACCAACAAAGTGTGTAAAACAAATTTCTCCAAGAATTCCCTTTGTGGCATTTTTCCGAAAGAACCTCATAAATATTGTAGAAAGTTTCCTTGGACCATCGAGTAATTGAATGGTATCAAATTCTATCTGCAATTTGAACCGTTTCCTGCCTGTTATTTCCGAATGAGACTGGCTTTGTCTTTGGCTTATGGCAGAAACTTTTGCACTTATTTCCAGGTTCTTCACTATAACCCCCGATGCCCGATCCCCAACCCCAAAAGCCAGAGCCAGAGCGGTCGGGCAAGTGTTCTAATCCTCTGGCCGCCACTTGTTTGCTGGCGAAACAAGTTTGCACTCAAAACTCGTAAATAATGGATGGAAAAAAGCGCAACCGCACCATTCATAATGGAAAAAGTTGCCCGGCCACTTGAAACTATTGCACAAGCACCGAGCTGGCCGCCCGAGTCGGGAAGGATTCTCAGTCGCAGTGGGTTTGGGCCCGCCGCATCCGCCTCCTCGGAACGGAGGATGCATTGCATGCCGTCACGCCTTCGCCGGGGTAGCTGGAGGCGGTCATGGTTTGGGGGATGCAGCTACTCCGCCCGCTGCTGCCGCCGGCGTTATTGTCATGTGTACAGTAAGAATTACAAATAACAAACAACGAGGGAGCTGTGCTGTGCACAACAATCCGCAAAGACGGACAGCTTGCCTCCGATGTGGCTGTCAGTGCTGCAATCTCTGCTGGTTTCACGTCGAATTTGGTGGATTGTAGAGGTCATGGGCAGGAAAAGTCTGAGATTTTGAACGTAAATGGGATGCCTTCGAGTTGTTTAAAGGTATTTGTATTAAATTACAAAACTTAGACTTGTGTGACTACAAAATTGAGAAGGATAGGGGGATTATTGATAAAGTTCTGATAAAGTGAAAAATTAAATAAAACAATTATAAGAAAGATGGTTACTAGAATTACAATTAAAATAATAATTAGTAGTCAGGTATTGGACAATAATGTTAATGCATAAAATATTCCCTTTTAGTAAAAGGTTTTTACGATAATAGAACCACTGAAATTCTCTAGATTTTTATTAATTACAAACCTTTCCAAGAACGGATTTAAATAGTGGTAATTTATTTTAATTTTGGAATCAACATCTGCATTTTTTTTAATCCATAAAAATGCATAGTTTTGGGATATACTAACAGATCCCATTTATTCTTATATACTTTGAGTCTCAATACTTTTTTGGCATCGATAGCAGGCACCACTGTCTGGGTGTTCTTCCATGACCCGTGGCTGCTGTGGCCTTGGTGCGGTTACCAGGACGTGGGAGCCAAGGGCGGAAGGCGGACTGGGCCCCCGTGGAAGCCAAGGTTATAGTCACATTTTTAATATGCTGTCTGTTCCGGTGCTGGACGTTGTTTATGATGCGCATATCCAATGGAATTCCGTCCATGTGCATGCCTCGGAATTTGTGTAATAAATTTAAAATTGCTTTCGACTTTAATCTGTGCAGGATGTGCCGTGCCGAGTTAAAGTCACATAGCTTTAACATTAAATGTGCCTTATGGGTTGCATGAAATATTGTCAACTTTCCTGGAAAGCAGGCAATAAATTCGGATATTTACGAACTTAACTGGATATAATTTAATTATCTTTTTAATTTATCGAGAGAGAAGTATGGGTAGTTTCAGGAAATTATCGAGTATTTGGAGGATGCAGTTTAGAAACTAAGGAAATACTATTTCGATTCAATTTATAATTAAGTATTCAAGGCTTTAATTAACTACAATTAATTGATAATTTTATATTTTTAATACTTAAAAAATTCTATGTATTTGATATATTTAATATTACTATTTTTAAAATTCTCTGCAGTTTCTGAACTATCTGTGACCTTACCTTAAACTGATTTATTTTCCTCTTAAAGCTACAAACTAGGAAAAGCGGCGCAATTAAAATTCGGTACGAAGGAAAGCCGGGAAAACTAGCGGAAATCGGTCAACAGATGTCGCCCCCAAAGCACGCACAGACACACAACACACACACACACGGAACAGTAACTGGGCAATTATTGTAATATTTCGACTTTAGTTTGAGTCTTGTGCGGATTTAATTCGATTTAATTTATGTTGCAGCCTAGCCTGTATGCACACACACACGTATTTGCATAGGGGGAATCACCCGGTGCCGGCAGGGGGAATCACCGCCCACTAAGCTCGTAAACTCGTGACTTTTGGGAGCCGGCGAAATCCGAGAACCGAACAACGACGACGACGACAGCGACGACGAGGACGAGCGTCCACCACGCGACTGGAGTGCAGACTGAGTGTTGCTGCAGCGCCGGCAGCAGCGGCGGCAGAGGCGGTCCTAGCGGCAGCAGCGAGTGAGCCGAGCTTCCACAGTTTCCGCCGCCAATGAGAGCGGCACTCGCTCGAGCCGGAGAGCGCCTGAGCGGCACTCGGGAATCCCCGTTGGTCACTCGTGACTCAGCCCGTGACTGCGCAGGCGCTTGCTCTTCCACTGTTACGGGGATGTTAACTACAGAATGGTGAGTTTTTAAGTCACAGGTTCGGTTTCTGTTAAGAGAAGCAACAGTTTGGCACAAAGTACAAATATTTATAATATATTTATTAATAATTTTCTTATGGACTTTATTTGGTATATTAATGTATTACATTCTATAAATTGTATTTTTTGTTGCTTAATTAGTTTAATTTAATAATTTCAATAGCACCAGAAAAATGCTGTTTTATTTTTGCTTGTTTTGTTCATAACATTTTTTATCCGCTGTTAAGTCTGCAGTACTTAACACTGCCTACTAAAAGTCGCCCCTTTTGCTATAATTCTGTTGTTAACAGTCTTTTACTTTAAGTTTCTTAAGAATGCAGAAAACTCTTGTGAGCAGAATATATGTTCATAGATAGTTCATTAGCAGAAACTTACTATGCGCCAAGTGAGTAATATTTATCAGTATTACTTATGAAAGTAAGTAATCGATCAATAACTGACATTTTAATTATTATTAAATTAAAAAGAAATGGAAATAAAGGTAAATAATGAAATGATTGTTATTATTTTATTTCATTTATTCTGGGACTGGTTGGTTTTATTTTCCAGGTACTGTTCTATTTTTCTTCTTTCTTAAATTATTTAAAATGATTGCCGCTTAAACCATATTTTAAATACTTATACAAAAACATAAATAGTTTGTCAAATCATTAGGTATATATTAAAATTTTTAAAATGTAGGGTAATGTGAAGACTTTCAGTTTTTATTTTATATAAATTTTTTATTTTAATGCTTTGATGGTCTTCCTGTTTTTATTATATATATTTTTTTATTTCGATGCTCTAATAGTTTCCCACTTAGACTAAAAGCAAACAAAGAAAATTTAGCTCTAATGTCCAAATTGTGGTAATTTTAGTTCTTCATTTTAGAAACAATAAGCGCACAAATTTTAAGACATTACAACTGACTAAATTGTCAAACAAAAGTTCAGCCATTGAATTGCCTTTATTATATAGGTATTCATTTAAGCATTTATTTATTGCCGAAATTAAGCAAAATGTAAGAAATATAAATGCACAATTAGAGAGCTTTGTTTGGCCCTTAAAGTCGTTTTAGAATCCACCAGATAGAAAGAAAATCACAAATCATTTGAAAATGTATTATTAGTATTAAATTCCTTGACTTTGCAATTCAACACTGAAAAGAAAAAAAAGGCCCTGTCAGTGCCACTAATGAGCTTAAAAGCCTCGGCCAAAGATTTGTACGTTTGAGACCGCACATTTGCGTACATTTATAAATCCAGATTACGGAATAGTTTCCACTGTGTGGTTAATCCTGCCCGCACAATTTCCACCGCTCCCCGCTTAATTCGCCTGCTTTCCGCCCCCATTTCCCACCCTCTCGCCCTCTGTCTCGGTCTCTCTGTCAATTGTTAAATTAAGGGAACAATGGGAAAGATAATACGAATGCCAAATTGGATTCAATTAAATTAATTTGCATTTGTGGCATTTTAATGGGCACATTCGCATATGCAACTCACTGCGCCAAGAAGACGGAAACGAAGTTTGATAAGTAAGTGCTTTATATAATATAAAACTCAATTAGGCTCAGAAAAAAATAATAAAAGAGAAAGCTGGGAAGCTGAAAATCCGAAGTTTGTGCACCCTTCGAGATCCAGCTTAAAAAGCATACTATTTCGTGTGATAAAAATTATAGAAATTACTTTGGACGCTATAGGATATTGTTGACAATTTTTTGTAACTAAAATGTATGATAAAGAATAATATCTAAATATCTTCCCATTTCTGCAGAGCTTGGGAGCTATATAAAACCCAACCAAACGGCTCAAAAAGCTAGATCGACTTGCCTGGTGATGATTTAGAATTCGTCTACTTCCAATTTCATGCAAAATGCAAGTACCCTTGCCAAGGGTATAAGAAGGAACAATATACCATTTCTTATGCCGGCAGTTACTGGCTTTCTCTGCTGTTAGCCTGTTCCTTGCATCTACAATTTTCCCACATTCTCGGATCTATTACGCCGGCGGTTTTACATAATGCAACAGCTGGCTGGGCTGGGCCGGGCCAACATCCCACCATCAGCCGCCATCAGCTGCGCTTCGACTAACCCAAAGCACTGGCTCTTATGAAGTTCAACAAATTATTGTGAATGGGGATTTTTATTTTCTTATTTTTTTTTTTTGTTTTTCGGGGTTGATTTGTATGCAGCGCTAAAAGCTTGAAAAATGTTTTACCCGCACGTGTTTCCTGCGCTTTGATAGAAAAACTCTCGCACACCCGCACCCGCAGTCGCACACACACCCACCCCTCGCACATTCGAGACACATTATATAAATAAAATGGGAATGGAAAAGCACAACAATGAAATGCCAACTCTTGGGGTGAGTTGGGCGGCGGGCTGGCTGTAAGCGACAGTCACATTACAATCTTGGGGGTGGCAGAACGAAGGACCCTTCCCAATCCTCACGAATGTGACATTTTTAGAGCAGAAACAAAAACAAAAAAAAAACAAAATTGTTGCAATTTTTATACTTGCAGGGGGGAGAGGCGGGAAGAGTATTTCGAAGCTGCGGACACAAATTGAAGGCAACCAACCAAGTGAGTGCTCATGTCGGTTGCGACCCAGATCAGGCACTCTGCATATCATATGTCATATGGCATGTGCAGAAAACGTACATTTTTTGAGATTTAAAAAAGAGTTTACGCACTATCTGTGGGAAACTGTAAATATTAACAAGCTTAGGAAATTTTTACTACCTCTTTAAAGTCATGGAATCATAAGTTAAAAATAAATTGTTATTATAAGAACTAAGAACACTTAATCATTCAGAGATTTTTAGATCCTTTGAAAAATCACAAACTTTAATATAAGTCGGAAATATATTCCATTTTCCCAAATCTCTCGAAGGAAATATTATAGAAACAATATTTTTTAATACAATTTTATTAAGTAAATATAATAAATGAAAATAAACATTAAAATACCACCAAAACCCAACATGTAGAGCATCAGATAGCCACCTCCGAATGGCAAGCCCTCAACTATAAAATCCCATCTTTGCAGAGAGTATTTGCCGGGGCTAGTAGGGACATTACAACTCTAATGAATGACTGGGCCAGGCCATAGCCGACTGATTTTTATGTAAGCATCTTCATTTAGAGGGACCAAGACCAGGCCCAAGCCCCCCATACCAAACCAATCCCAATCCCCGGGAGAAGCACCCGTGCCGAGATCTGTTTTTCCCTTACCGGCTTACTGTTAACTTTACAGATTTCCCCCGGCTGGCTGACGGGCTGCATTTGCTCCAAATTGAATCCTGCGAGAATGCGCGAGACAAACATCTAAATTGTCAACGTAATGCGACAAAATATTGAAGTCAGCAGGTAAAGCCACCTGACACATCCTGGCCAGCTCCCCAGCATCCCATTCCCGATCTTGTGCCTTCGCCGGATCCCAGTGCGACTCAATCCAGTTGTGCGGGAACGGGAACTGCCAGGCACGAATTCAATTTCGCGTCCACAGATGCCATTCACCTTCGGCACGTACGACTATCAACGTCAACAAGTTACCAAGCGGACGGAGGACGGTGGACGGTGGACAGAGGGAGTGGGCGTGGCAAACTAAAGTGGAAAACAGCAGTCAGACAGTACAATTGCTTCCTTGACTGCATCTGAGAGGCGAAGACTTGCCGAGACATCTTCGTTGTCCCGGCCAACGCTCCCATTGCTCCTGACATTTTATACTGAATTATTTATTTAGTTTTTCCTCCTTTTTTTTCCGCCTGCCCTTTTCCCGGCCCTCATTATTTCCCTTTGTCGTCGCAGTAGACTTTTCCATTTTTATTGCCCTCCGTTGATGGTGACGAGTCAACAAGGCTGAAATTTAAGCCAGATCGGTTTCCGGTTCCCTCCCTCGTAATTAAATGCGTATATCTCCGACCTTCTAACCATATTTGATTACCTCTGAGATTACATGCGGCCGGCGAGAGCTGCCAAAATTAAATATGACTGGGAAATATTTTCAATTTGTGGTCACGGAAAAAGTTTCGCTCGCCAAGACGCTCCGGTACATGGAGTACATATACATTTTGTTACTTCTTCGGTTTACCCGTGGGAAATTTGCTAACAGAAAATAAAAGTTTCTGGTCAAGTGAGTGCAAAAGTTTTAAGTGACGCACTTTTTCACCCCACTCAGGGGGCAGAGGGAGAGTTCCTTGTGGGAGAGTTGGGAGATTACTTTTGTCGTTCGAATTTGGCAGAGTGGAATTTTATTAGGCTTGACTTATGGGCCATGTGTACACTTATAGTACATGTGTCCCCAACAAATTCGAGTGGTTCTTGATTAAATTCTTCATCTGGGAGATGAAGCTGGAACTTGGGCTGGACGAGAACATAAAGCTGTGAAATTATTTCATGTGGGATTTGGGTTCTAAATTGGCTTAACTATGACAAGAAGGTGTATGTCTCTGTTGGTGATTTATTTATTTATTTAAAAAATAGTTTGCAGACAACTACTGTCAAATATTCCTTTTAAGTTTAAGCCTAAACCCACATGTGGGCTTTAAAAGGTTCATTACGTTTTCGATTAAAATAAAATTTGATTCAATTAGGAAGTTGTCTAGATCAAAATTACTGAAATATTTATGTATTCATTAAGCCATGCTTATTGTTTTTTTACCCATAAATCCCAGTGATAACTTGGCTGATACCTAAAGCGATTGCATACACATATGTAAATTCACCTACCAAGTGCTATATTTTTTCTCGATTTTCACGATACGCTTCTCTCTGCCCTGCTCATGCTGTGCCAGATAGATCTACGAGTTACGTGGGCAAGTGGCAAGTCGACGAGAAGATCCAGAGCCATAAACAAATTCGTAATTGCCTTGTAATGCCTTGTGTTGACAGGACTCGACAACTAGATAAGGTCCTGGGCTCAACCAGATGAGAGAGAGCGACAGGACAATGGGCGAGCGAGCAGGATGGAGTGCTGAAATTAGCATAAAACTTCAATTTCGCTTTCGCACACTGCGGCCAATGCAGCAAAGGGCATGGCCAAATAGGGGAAAACCATATTTTCCAACGAGCCAACAAATCGCAATAGATTGCCAACTATAAAACAGGGGACTGAATTATGCGAAGGGGGTGGGACCCAAAGTGGGCTACTCTCCTGCATTAATTAGTAATTTATTCCAGCTTTTGGGGCCTGGATTTGCCGCACACACAATGGATTCTGTAAGTATGGACAACCGAGCCTCGTATATGGGAGTGTAAATGAACTTTTGTTCATTTGACTAATTTAATTTCGAAACTTCTCTCTGTCTGTTCAAATTTTATGAATATTTAAAAACTCCCTTCCGCCCCCGCACTATGATTTGCTGCCTCTGGGGCTGTGTGTGAAGACAAAGCCGCCTTCAAATTGAAAATTCATCAAAAAAGTTGAACAGTTTGTAAAGTGGATAAAATATTCATGCATGCAAGTTTCTATTAGTCCAAAAAGTTGGATTGGCTAATAATTCACTAAAAAGCAATTAGATACCACTCATCACACAACCAAAAGCTTAAATGGTGATTGCTTAAGCGGCAAGACTTGGATATAGTTCTTGATTGGAGGTGCTTAATCTATTATGGATAATATTGGGGGACTATAAAAATATATATATAAATAATAAAATTGTAATAACTATCACCTCTATAATCACCGTTATAATCCTGAATCTCATTGAGGCTTCAGTTTATTTTCAGACAACTCCCTAGGTGAGTTGTTCTGCCCATTGTTATTAACATAAATGATTTAAATTATAAATAAATTCAAGTCTTGCGTAAAACTAATTTAAAAACGTTCCAATATCACAGACATTGTCAGGGCTGGTTTTATGTCTAGAGCTTCGACTTGACTAGGAACTTCTTGGCGGGACACACTAACTCCCTAACTAGAATAGCGTCTCGGAATCAAGGGTAACTTTTTGGTTTGGGTCTCCGCAGTGTTCTCCTTCACATGGTGTCCAATTATCTGGCAGACATGCCGGAAGAGCAGGCACTTCTTGCATATGGACCTCGTGTAGATCATCTCCATGTCCTGGGAGGCTTCGGGGGCGTTCATGATGTGGTTCTCTTTAAAGACCTTGATCAACCTGGCTTCTGTTTCGTCCAGCGGCTCCGAGGGATCACGGCGACGGGGCTGCATTGAATCCCATGGCGGCGGAGCCTCTCGTTTGGGTACTTTTGCAGGTGTAGGTTCCGGCTCAAGTTCAGACTCGGATGAGGATTCGGACTCCGATTCGGATTTGTAGTCCAAGTAGCTCCTGCGGTTGATCCATTTATTTACGGAGGCCTCCTAATTAAATAGTCCAGCTTTCTGATGCTGAACTTTTCCCAAAAGAAGTTTAGTTTGTCAAACATTTTGCAGCTGTCAGCTGTTTGGGTGGTCAGTGCTGTAAAGTGTTTGAGAAAACCATAATGCAACACTTAAGAGTTATCGGGTATCTGTCATATCTACATAGTTATCGGTTTTTTACAAAGATGCAAAATATGCACGCAATCTTTATATTATTATATCATTTAATTAGAGCATTTAATTTGTTTATATTTCTTTTGTGTTATTTTTAATGTAACTGTTTTAGTAGCTCAACGTTTTAGACCACTTCCCATCACTAATTAGTGTTGGGCAAGTCTTTCAAGCATTATTTAAATGTCACTCTAAAACTTGAGAAGCAAAAAATAAGGGGAAAAATTGAGTACATAGCCGTAGTGCTAATCCGAGCGGCTCATAAATATTTATAAGCGACTGTTGCAGTTGTTATATGCTAATTCGGATCCAGAAGTGGCGGCACAGTTACATCTTGAGCATCTGCCAGTGTGGTAAATATTATTTTGCGACATTTGCATAGCTAACGACAAAAACTGCTCCTCCATCTGCGGGATCTTCACTGTACAGTGTGCACACACATAGGTTCCGCCGCCTAACCCCGAGCCGTTCCAACACCAGTTTACACAAATTAATGCGAACTCGCACGTGTTAATTCAAGGATGTGCGGCTGTTTTATCCCGTTCCTGGTATTTGGCATGAATTTGCATATTAGAAAAAGTTTTCCGCTTGTGAAATGTCAGTTTAATATGCGTGAAGTAGTTTCCTAGCCTCCTTCCCCTATCCCTTTATGCCTTGTAAAATGCGCTTAAGAAAGCGAAGATAAAACTTTGCGCAATCTAACTTTTAGCTGGAGCCCCCAGCCCTAGGCACCGAAACCCGACCCATCCCCAAGTCGTGGGCGGCATAAATAATTAGGGTTACACTCTCCAGCTACACACTTGTGCTGGGAAAGCTGTGACAAAGATAGACAGTTCTTAGTTTGTCTGACTCTGGGAGGGTGTGTGGGCTTCATAATTAAATCATCGAACATTTAAATAGTTTTATTAGGGGTTGCAAACTTCCCACACAGACTCTTTGGGGAGATGAGAATGCTAAATTTGTATTTTATAGACATTTGGCAATGAAACATTTTTATTTAATTATTAAAAGCTTTTTTACTACCAGACATTGTTTTACATTTTCAAGAATATTTCTTAAAATCATACTGATGTTCTTTTTATTCAATATAATATATTATAACATTTTTTTAAGCTTTTACGGATACTTATCCGGAATTACCCCTGGCGCTCCTCTCAGCAAACATGAATTGTATAAGGATGACCAGGTAAGTGACCACAGCTGCGAACATCTGTATCAAGCTTTAATAAATAAAATAAATATTTCATAAAATAATATATTTACTTACACTGCTGAGAAGGTGCAAATTGAGGCTGAAGAAATCCTTGGCGGTGACCACAAAGCGTTGATGCAGAGTCTGCAGGGAAAACTCGCTTACCAGCTCATTATATCGCTTGCTGCCCTGGGGTTTCACCAACTTGGAAATAAGACATCCGATCTGGCGACCCTGAAAGATTATACCTCACATTAAACACACATAAAATGAAGTATACTTATTCAATCCTCACAAGATTGTAGCTTTGTTGACAGTGCCAGCAAGCAGCTGACATCTGCAGGGCCACATTGAATATAAAACCCATTTTGACGAGAATGGCATTGAGCCGCTCCTTCGGCGTGGTCCTAACATCTACAAAGAGCCAATAGGAATTGCACACAAAGTCGGCGAAGAAAACAATGACGATGATGAGCAGGCTGCCCCCGAAACTGGCATTGATCCGATCGTACAGAAGGTGGAGTTCGTTATAGCGTCGCTTCAGGGCTTGGATTCGATAGATTTCCTTGTCCAGGCTATCTGCCTTGTACTTGCACTGAGGCCAGCGGCTGGACAGCTCCCTGGCCAGGACTTGCAGTTGAAGCTTGGCCAGACGAACCCGAATATTCGCCTCCATCACCTCCGAGATGAAAGGATGCAATCTGCAGCTGCAGGGCCAAGAAGCTGGGCAGCGTTTTCATGTGATAAACCCAAATACGATACTCGTAGCCAGCCACATTGGAGCCCACCAAGAACTCAGTTATCAGAATGGGCGCCACCATAGCCAGGACTGTGAAGGCAACCCAGGGATCTGAAGGCTCGTATATGGTAACTTCATCCGTCTGCCCCCATCGTCGTGGAGCCCCTGGATGAATGTGCTGACCACCAGGAAGGCATGCGCTGCTGTCTGGCATATGGTTAGGATATATCGCAGCATGCAGTCCAGATTGCAATCCATCGTTTGGGCGATTTGCAGGGTCCGGGCAAAGATAAACCCGTACCAGACTATCCAGCCAAGAAACCGAATCCACAGCGTCGAGGGTGACACTCGACTGGAACTCAGGGAGAAGAAAATCAGGACAAGGTGAAACAGCTTGAGGACCACACGCGCGGTGACTTGTAATCTGGTCAAAGGAAACATGGCTACTAAGAGCGAAAGGAGGCCCTGAGAGTACTTGGCTTACTGCCAATTCATCATTGTCAGTGTTAATTAGCTATGTTTTGGCAGAGTCATGAATCGAGGCTGATTGATTGTCCACTAATTTACCAGGGAGTTAGGGCACTAGAGATGGGATTAATAATAACACTTTAACTTACATTTTCAGCGCCCGCCTCGCCGTGCCAAAATAGAGTGGCTATCGGCGTGCCAAAGTCGATGGCGGTGGCTCCGTTGAAGATCAGGCTCAGCAAGTTCTGGCTCTGGGCATCGTACAGCCCCATTAGCATCCAGTAGGCGTTGGTCACGAACTCGAAGCTGGCCATCAGGTGCAGGCCCAGCATGCCCCATCCGTAACAGTCGCTTAGCGCCTCGTAGCACTCGAAGATCCGCTCGTAGGTGGAGCGCAGGGTCTGGAGCTGGCGGCACTCCAGCACGCCGTATGGCTGCCAGAGCTCGTTGCCGGCGGCCAGGCATAGCAGGGACCGTCTCAGCTGGATGGATCGCTGGTTCAGATCCATGACGTGCTGCACCAGCTGGACATAGCGAAAGCGAAGGAGCCACGACAATGGCAGGAGATGTTGAAAACCGGCGACACCGCATCCGAGCCATTGATGGCCACTCGCACTAGGTCGCAGGTGAGCTGGGCACCTATCAGGGCCAACAGGTATCCCGCCTGGCGACGTCCTCCAAACATTCCCAGCCGTTGCAGCTGCAACTCCGACTGCATGCGCAAGTCCTCGAGCTGGGTGTGAGTCCTCTGTTTCAGTACGCTTTCCAGGAGGAGGAGGAGCCCCAGGACGGAGTTTGCCATAAACAATACCGTGCCCACCACATTGCCCACGCTTTCGATGGCCTCTGAACCGAAGCTGAAACCGACGCCCAGTAAGTAGGATATGTACAGGATCCAACAGCAGCGGATTCCAAGGGATAGAAGCCGCCAACTAAGCTGGGACATGGGTGGCAGCGGTACCAGGCCCATTAGCCAGAATGCTCCAGCCAGAATCGACGCGTTAGGCACTCCAAGGACTTCATGTTGCAACTGATTGGGGTTTTCTTTTTGGGGCACTCTATTTAACCATCCATCTAAGGGGACTTATGACTCAGCTGGTTGTGTTCAAAAAATTATAGAGAGGGAAAAATTACACTGGATTGATAGGTTCTTGTCCACTAAATAATTTTATTTTCCTTATCTTGGATACTTAATATATTAAACTCTAAGTTTTCTAAATTTAATTAATCTTGCAATTATCTTAAATATATTTTTTATTCACAGGGCTTCTTCACAAATACTGCTATTGTCGCCAATCAAAAACTGTAGATACGTGGTGGCATTGATGATGAGATAAACGAAGATGTCAAAGACCAGATCTCGATCGCAGATGGATCCTCTGTTCCAGATGTAGTTACGAATGGGAAAGGAGCGTTGCTGCAGCAGGAAGCTCTGACGCTAAGAGGTATTATTCTAACTAATTTATTAAAAAATTAATCCTAAGTTCCAAAACTCACCTTGCAGCAGATGAGCCTGGCAAACTGCTGCAGGATCAAATGATCCTCCTGTGAAAGCAGCAACTCAATAAGGAAGAACCTCTCGCAAAGCTGAGCTTCAAAGTGCTTCAATCGATCGCTGGCTATGCCCATGAGCAGAACGGCAACAAGAGGATGCAGGCAAGTGCCGACTTTGTTCAGGATCACCAGATAGGCCCGAGTGAAGATAGATATCTCAGACATGGCGAATAGACAGTAGAAAGTATAGGTGCTCTCGTGGGCCGTATAATACACACTGATGAACATCATCGAGGAGACCCTCAGCCAGGCACTGGTCACCCGGAAGTGGATGGCACCCATTTGGTTGTAAATATCAAAGACATCTATCACTTTGCGGTAGAAATCCGAGGTGGGAGAACTTCGATTCTGGACAATCGCTATGTAGGACTCTAGATAAGCCAACAGGGTTCGCTGCCAGCCCAGCAGGAGCATCTGATACAGGAAATAGGAGCAGTAAAATATCTCGAAAAGGAAGACATTCAGGGTATGATATCGAACACTTATTAGATGCTTTTCATGAGGCCTATATTGAGCCAGAATGTGGTGAAGGGTGAGCGCCACCTTCAGCAGGAAGAGCAGGACTAGCGAGTTGTCAGAGTAGAAGTGTTCATCCCCGAAATTCCTTTTACCCTTCGATTCATTTGATGAACCCTATTTACCAGAGATATAAGGAGGGAGCTGTACGCTGAGCTATGGCTGAGCCACAGCAGTTGCAGGGTGGATATAGTAGCCATTACAACTTCTGCCATCAAGTGCACCCAGTAGTAGGAATTGTTTTCAGTAAATTGACTGGAGTCTCCGATTAGCAGCAAGTACACAAAGCCAAGGCACGCCAAAATATAAGGAAACTCCAGCCAGAGGAGGAACAGTTTAATACACATGGCGAAGACTGTCCATTGCCAGAAGGTGTTGTGTCTCCGCAGCTTTTCCCTCTTTTGATTATATCGGAATGAGCCCAAATCGAAAAAACAACAGGAGGCGTAAATACAGAGCGAAGCACCCTGGATAAACCCTATATAAGCCTTCCTGCCCAGACTGTATCGAGTGGCCGACATTCTCGAAACAACTGAATTAGGAAACTACCATCGCGCATACGCAGTGTTGGCCCCTGCAGTAATTGAGCTAATTAACACATTAATAAATGAATGGATGGAGCCCCAAAGTCAATCGATTAATGTAAATGCAAATTAGATAAATACGTTTGTGAATAAATTCCCCAATAATCAGGGGATTAGGAGTTGCATGCATTCCATTAACTAAATTATGGCAAAAAGCAGTGGCACTTGTTTAGCTTTAGTTTTTCGGTTTTTTGCACAATTTATTCAGTCACGTTCAGCCGACAGGCGACAAAAAACAAAATCCATAATTGGCACTAAAGAATTCCCTTTGTTCGGAGAGAGCAATATGTGCTATGTGCGGGCAAGGGACCCCACGTCGAAAAGTTGTTTCAATTTAATTTGACTTTGATCGCCAGCTGACGCAAATGTCAGGCATGATGACATGTCGCCCATCGTTATAGGAATCTAACCCTCGCAGCATGCGAAAATCAGCAACATTAGAGGGCGAACATGTCTCATTTTGTTTATGGATTTACATCAGGGCAAGCTGTGACCAAACTGCGAAAAAACCCAATTTTATTGTAATTTAAATGGATGATTTTTATGAAAATTGTATTAACAGATGAACGGTTTTTATTATTTTTAGGAAACAGAAAACACTAAAAAATATGATACGCATTGGCGCTTCGGTTTATTTGCGAGAAAACTTTTGGCTTTTTATGGCCAGAAAAACACTCGTTTGGCTCATAAAGATTAGTGATTCTTATTTATTTTTCGGTCGTGCGAATTGAGTCTTTAAAATCGGCATAAGAGGGGAATGGGGCCGCATAAACAAAAGTTTTGTATCGTGTCCATAGATGGCTGTGATGGGACTCTGTGTTTTATTGCCCAAGAAGTCGAGCAGTAGCCGAGAAGTTCATAAATCACAGAAGTTTGTTTTTGGCCATGAAAAGGCTTATGGGGGTTTATCAAAATGAAAATTTATTGGCGCCTGGAATTTTAGATTTATGTATTTCCACCCCTGGAACCCATTTTATTGACAGAGGACAAGCGGAATGATGAGGGATATTTTTGAAAGTATTGTAAATATTATTTTTCCTCAGACTTCGTTCCCCCTTCTCAGGTTCTCCTGCTTTCGGCTTAATTGAAAAGCTGTACGTATTGATACTACGTATTACGTTTCCGGTTTGCAAGGTAAACGAATCACTTACGTGGGAAACTCCACTTGCAATTATTCGTTTGCAGTTTCATTTTTCAAAGCAAACACATTTGCGGACGGGGCAGGCCACAGCATCGGGACTGGGATTAATTTTCATTTAAATTCCGGTTTGTTAAATATGCAAAAAGACCTTTAGTGCAGCTCTGCAGAGGAGCTGGTGTCCTCCTGCTGGTTAACGAACCAACTTGCCACTCTTGAGTAGTTATTAAAGATGCAAAGGTCCACTTGCCACACCTTTTCAAGTGTAAAATCTTTGTGGCTGACCACACAGACGGAAGCAAACGGGAAATGGCAACTATCTGCTGACATTTCGCACTGCGATTAAATCCTTATGAGAGTGGCCAAATTCAATATGGCTTCTTCCCTTTATGCAGTTTATGGGATCTTATAAATGCGAAAACAGTTACTCTGGCAAAGTTGCCTAATCTTCAAAGGCAACCACAACCCTTTTCGTTAGCCGGGCGAGTGGATAATTTTTAGCTTTGAAGCAAAAAGTCCCTGGGCAAGAATGCATAATTCATAAAACGCAAGTCCCTCTACCATCTACCATTTCCCAATCTCCCATTGCCCGCCTCCTTTTCTTAAACTTTGATGGCTCAACTTTTTAATCGGATTCCCCGGATTCCCTTGCCCGATTGCCACCACATCAGCACATCGCCATCGCCATCGCATCGTATCGGTAGTTTTCCTCCTTCGCTTTCTGCTGCTTTTTCTCCGCAAATTTTTGGCCAAAAAGCGCTTAGGGCCATCGAAGTTTGCCTACCTCAAAAATAGATAAATTGCGTATTATTTTGCTCTTCCATCGTAATTTCTTTTTGTCCCAATCCGATATCCCCTGGCGCTCTCTCGACTTTCGTACATGTGATGGAGTTTCTTTGTTCAACTTGTTGTCTAGAAATTGTATTGAAATTCGAAAGATTACAAGCAACCGATAATGCCATGTTAGATGTGTGCCCACTTAATGAACAAAGTTTTCATTGTGGACTTTGAAATAAGGGGAAATGTATTGATCTAAAAATAATTAAATGCCAGGAGGAATAAAGGCTTTTGTGAGGGAACCACCAAATCGAAAATAAAGTGGCTATGAATGTTTATAAGAAATAATTTTAGAAAACCTTTCTAATATAAGTATTTGGAATATTATTGAAGGACATTTTTTAATTTTTGAATTTAACAGCCCTTAGAGCTTATAGATTTTAGAATATTATAAGAATTTACATATATTTTTAGCAATTGTTTCAGTGATTTCTTTCCCAATCACTTTTCTTCTTTTCCTGCCTCTAGTAATTACCTAAAATCCAAAATATATGACTTCCCTGTTATATTTTTCCACCGAAAAGTTGCCGGCAAAGTCCGGGAGCACTTGGAAAGGTGCTGTAGCACGTCGGAAACGTGTTTAAGGCGGCAACTTGTTCCGCATAATGTGACATTTTCCCGGCAAAGTTCCGGCAAGTGTGCGAAAATGTTTCGTTATTTATGTATGCGCCTGTTGCAGCTTCGGTTGCAACTTCTTTGGCCATTTGTTTCTTGTTTTCAGTTTTTGCCAGAGCGTCGCTCGTCGGAGTAACTTTTGCCCCGGGCCTAGGCCCTATACCCTAGTCCCGATTCCACCCTAACATTGCCAGTGGTTAGCTGTAGTGGAGTGTCACTGGTTGTTTGGTGGTCGCTCAGCAGCTGGCGGCCGAATAAATCACGTATTTAAACAAGTTGCCCAACTCTTGCAGGCGAGTGTAAACAGAGCACGTGCAGAACTTTGCTTTATGACAAATGGTCGGAGGATTTCACAGAACGGAACTAACCGAAAATCGGTATCTCGGGATCTCATAATATCGCGATTAACACCGAAGTTACTCATTTTCAGCAGGCATAGAAATTAGTAAAAACATTAAAAGACCTTAAATGATAAGTCAACTTTAATGGTTATCATTACTCGCTAATAAGTAAAAGCCTCAATAAATCATGAGTAGAGCAACAGCCCCTCCTTGTCCTCGTCCAGTTTCTTCTCCCACAGCAGCTTATAGGACACATCGCCGACCTGCGATACCTGGCGTTCCTCTGGCGTGGGATACCCGTTGTGGACCTCGGCCAAGATCGGCAATAGGTCAGCAATGGCCGCACGGGTTTCGCTGTGGCAACTCGAGTGCAGAACCACGACGAAGCCAGTGGGAAATATGGCGAATCTTACGCCCGCATTCTCGGTGGTGTAGGTGACAAAGGGTCGTCTCTTAGGGTTCCTGGTCACCTGCTCCGCATGCCGGTGCGACAGCAGCTCCAGATCGAGCTGGAACGGCATGCTGAATGAGGCGTGGACGATGTTCTTGCTGAAGCTCTTAATGTCCGGCTTGTAGTCCATATCCTGCACCATCCGGATCACCTTGAACAGAGCACTCCTAGCGGCGTCGGCTGTAAGGGCACTGGCCACCATCTTGCCACCCGCATAGATCTTCGACCTGGACACAGGGATTGTGCAGCCTCACAGACACGGAGGGATGGCTGCCCGGGTCGAAGCGAGTGTCGGGCATCAGGATGCCCAGCTCGTACAGGTTAGAACCGGCAAGTGAAGTCCATGACGCAGATGAAGGGTCTGTAGAGCAACTGGAGATGCTTCTCCACCTCGGCCAGCTTGCTCACATCCTCGAAGATGTTTTCGTAGTTGATTTCGAAGTCGGGTCGTTCAGGATCGCCCTTCTTCGAGGCCTGCTCCCAGCAGATATCGGTGGGCTTGCTAAAGAATTTCTTGAAATGGTCTTTCTCGGGAGCAATGGTCTTGATTTTTAATTGATCAATGCCCAAGTCCCCTGAATGAGATTTGGACTCACTGAGGACTAGTTTGTCAAATAGCTTATCCAGATAGGACATTTTTTCAAGCGGCTTCTCTTCCTCCGACAGGCAGTCAGTCTCCTTGGGCTCTTCTCTAAAAAAAAGTTTAATAATTGGGGAAGAAAAGAAAACCGCGTAGATCTCACTCATCGCTCAGGCGAGTTTCTTCTTCAAATTTATTCAATGAATCCATTTTGGTTAAAAAAGGGAAATATTTTAAGTAGAGCTGGTATCGAACGTTTATTTTTATATAATAAATGTAGGTGACATGATGTAAAAGCAAAAGCAAAACAGATATACAATTTGAATTCCTTTAAAAACATTTTCTTCTAACAAAGAAGAGCAAATGTAGATTGTTAATTTATCAATCAGCGAATCCATTAAGAATGACAAATGATGACATTAATAATATAATATTTTTTGTGTTTGTAAACTCATATATTTGTATAATTCAAAGTTATGATTGCAAATGAATCATTCTGATTGGCAAAAGCAAAGCATTAATCCTGTCTCTCATTCCGCTGAGTAATTGCTTTAGCCATCTGATGCTTTCACCAGACCCACTCATCAGTTATCCATAAAATCTAGATGGTTATATCCTATTTGTAGCTGTAAGCACTTGACAAACTATAACAAATTACCAGCGGCCAAAGGCGAGGGATAAAAAAAGGAGAGAGAGAAAAACGAGGGGCCATTTGAGTCAACTTATGCGCTTGTCAAGCTAATATTTACACATAGTTGACCATATTTTATGTCGATTCCGGTTATGAAATTTACAGAGCTGTCAGAAAGAGTTCGGCGACATTTTAGTAAATATTGAAATTTAATTAAGCAAAGCGCAGTGCACACACAGAGAGACAGAGCACAGGACGCAGGACGACAACGGTATAAACATGTCCACCCTCAGACACCTGTCACCGTTGTCGCCCGGCATTACCACCCACCCATTCCGGTGCAGGTTGAAGGTCCTGCACAGAGAGAAATTTAATTTGTTTATTTTTTTATCAAAAATAAAAGGGATTTTTGATGTAAAAGGAAGAACAAACAGTGTCTGTTATAAGCAACTGATTTATTGTAATTGCTTGCCTCTTACTTCTTTTATAGTTTTATTTTTTTACAAATAACATTTTTTTTACAGAACTATTAGCTTAATAATTTTAAATATAATTTTTCCCAGTGCCTGTGTGTGTTACACAATGCATGTGCCAGTGAGCGAGTGTGTGGGGGACTGTGTGTGTTTGTCGAAGTCAACAATCAATTGAATCGATTTCATTTTACAAATTGCGTTGAATTTTGTGGTGCAGCCACCACCAGCTGCAGTTGACGGGGAAGCCAGCGGCAACAATAACGAGCCCTGGGTGGCTCACTATATGTACTATATATCCGTATATACATCCATTCATACATATATCAAGCCACACAGCCACCCCATCCGCACACTTGTGGCCATGCAGATTGGGGGAGACTGTCTCTTATGGACTGATTTTGATGGTCAATTGCTACACGCAACAGCTTCTAATTGGAAGTGAACTTGGGCCACAACGCAAAGATATAGTGGCCAGATACTCGGGATGAATGGGAGTATCGATTGGATTTTCCCTTTGTGCGGAGTACCATGTAAAAATGTCTATGGCTGCCAAGCAAACACTATTTAAAGTGGAAATTTCAATCTGCAGAACTTGAACTAACTACAAATATCAGTTAAATGCACTTGAGAAAATTCTTTGACTCTATTTTAAGTAAGAAATATTATTTAGGCTTGGGAAATTCATGGAGAGACTGAAGTCTGTTAGGTAAAATATTTTTAAACATTTAATATTTTTTGAATAAAGTGATGCGCTTCATCAAAGTGTTTTCGATTAATTTCCCACTACACCCCAGTATTTTAAGTGGAAATTTCATCATTCAGAACTCGAACTAACTACAAATTTCAGTTAAATGCACTTGAGAAAATTCTTTGACAACATTTTATTCAGGTTTGGGATATTTTATATGGAGACTAATATCTTTTATGTAACAATTTAACAAAGATTAAATAATTGTTAAATAAAGTGTTGCTCTTCATCAAAGTATTTCCAATGAATTTCAAACCAATCTTCTGTTTATAGCTCTCAGTGTAATATCCAGAAAACCCGAAAACCCATTTGTCATATTTTGCAATTTAGACCCTCGACCACATAATGCCAGTGCTTAAATCGATTATAGACCATTACTGGCGACGCCTACGTAGCGCGCAATTAATATGCTTTTTGGATTTGCCATTGGCACGGCCGTTACAGGGATTTCGGAGTAGGAACAGAAATGGAATTGAAAGTGGCCAGGGACCAGGGACCGCGGCACTGCATCTGCCATTTTGTGTTGCTGTAATTAAAAGTTGTGGCGCCAACTGTGGCCAGGATAACGGCTTAACCGGGAACAGGAGGCGGTCGGCAGACTGTGGGACGTGGGCCGCGAACACTCACTCTAATTCAAATTGAAGTGGCGTTTTTGTGTTGTGCAAGTAATTAGAACATAAAGTGGAATCGAAGCTCCGACCCGGGCCAAATTACATTGGCCGGAGTCAGTCGGCGGTTTCAGAGCTCCGCTCCGGCCGATGGACAATCGGAGATAAGTGCAGGCAGGCATGAAATATAGCAAATAAAGCTCCGGCCCCCGGTGGCTCCATTTACTCTGGTGGCCCCTGGGTGGAGCGGGTGGTGGTGCACTCGAATAAAATGTCGCCGGCACGCAATGTTCTCATTTAGCTAATAGTCATTAGGCAAGCGACGAGTAACAATTCGAATAATTACAATTCCTCTGCGACTGGGAATTGGAAGGTAAGCGACCGACCGGGGTCATGTAATCGTTTTGTGGTTATTAATGTTTCCATTAATTTTTTTGTTTTTGTGGAAAATTGATTAACACGCGTCCTGGGGATCAGATAGAAGCACCTTCTCTATATTTTTTCCTATCAGGAATCTCAGTTCTTCTTGGAAAAAGGGGCTCCTTTTATTAAGGGTTCCAAATATCATCGAATTAAATTCTAGAAAACATTAATAAGAAACTCCTAATCCTCGCTGCAGATCCTTTTCCGGTTAAAAACTTTATCGTTGGCATTTGGCTCTCTGGCCAGACATGTCTTCAATCCGATTGACACATTAATAAATGTGTTGCCAATGCCATTGACAGTTTTTCTTTCATTCCATCCTTCGCCCTGCGAACAGAGTGTTAAGTGCATTGGAAACTTTTCTCACTCCTTCGCATTTTCCCAGCATCCAGCATTTTTTTTTTATGGACTCTTCTTTTTCCTGTGTGCATTGATGCCACGTATAATCATCGCGGGGGAGTCCCCGCAACTTAAATTGAATCCCCCACCCTACGCCAAGGAACTTGGCAACTTTGCCGGCTGTCGTTGCTGCCCAAGGTGTTCATGCGTGCCAAGAAATCAATAGAAAAAGTTTGAAATTACAAAATTGGAAAGAAAACAATTAGTGGGACGTACGGGCAAAATAAAGAAACAAATAGACGGACTGATGGAGCGCCGGTTCCTAGTCCTTGCCGAGCCCGAGCCGGAGCCGGCAGGATGTTAGCTTTGGCCAGCCCCAAAGGCAAACAAATCCTCTGACTCTCTGACAAATGCTGAAAAGTTTAACTGCAACTTTTTATGCCCCTTTCCCCCCTTATTTTTCGCTCGACCACATGCTGTGCGTGGAGCGGATGGGGAAAAGTATATAAAGTGGGATTATCAACATGGATGTACTTGGGATTGGTGCTGGCGAGGGACTTCATCGCACGGACATATATAAAGTTTTTTGCTGAACAATAGTCGAGCGAAAATTTTGGCTTACAACTGTCTGATGGGATCGCCGGCACGAGGTGCGAAAATATTTTACAATGCACTCCATGCTAGTTACTAAAAGTTTTTCATAAAACACCCAAACAAACTAGAGTTAAACGTTACACAGTAAATTGGAAATATTTCTATATAGTCAAAATGAATAAAAAATCGGTATTCTATCGATTTAATCGATACTTTTGGCGATTCTATACTTTAACTTTGATATTGAAGACGATTAATTCGATAATTTCGATGGGAATGCACCCTACTTTTGTTGTGTATTGAAATTACATAAAATATAAAATAAAACTAAAAAAATATAAACTGGATTTAAGCGCGACTCACAATTATTCAAAAAATCGGAAATCTTTCAATTGAATCGACACTTTAAAGGAATGCATAATACTCTTGGCGTGCATTTAAAATAAATGGAATATAAAATAATATAAACTAGATTTAAACGCGACTTACAATAAATCGGAGATAATTATATATTTTCTAAATAAAAAGTATCGGTATTCTATCGATTTTCTTCCATCTCAATATTGAACGCCATTTATCGATAATTTGAATTTATTTATTTATCGAAATTCATCTCTAATCCTTTCGTGTAAATAAAGTATCAATGTGACTTTAAAATTAATTTATATTATGAGCCTTCACTCAAAAAATCAGTAAATTACAAATAAGAAAGAGTAATTAAGGTATGAATTTGATATAGAACAAATTCTTGTACCGAAATATACATGACTGAGATTTAATATCCAACTATGAACGCACTCTTTAATTTCGCGATGGCTATCCATTAGCATCCGAAAGCTCACGCCTGAAGGGCAGCATTAATGTCACGATGGTCACTGCTGATGTCACATCTGTCTCCGGGCATCGCGCTCCCGGAATCCGGGCCTTCCCATAAATTATGGCATCGCTGGTGTTTAATGCTGGGACATTTTGTTGCAGAAACAACATCCATCCTCGGACCATTTCGCCCCGTTTTGGCCATGAGACCATCAGACGTCCTGATTTATGCCCGTCGAGCGCAGCGAAATAAAATTGGTTGCATAAGAGGCGAATATTGACGCGATCGCTGGCCAAGTGCCTGATTTATAGGCCGTTTATCGGCGGACGGACCCGTGTGTAATGTAGTTTTAATGTTGGCAGCGAGCTTATCCTATCCATGACAATAGATACATTTGTAAACAACCAGCCAGAAGGACAATAAAGCGCTGACAATAGATACATTTTGGGGTATTTGTAAACAAAAAGAATGAAGATTTTTTTAGATCTTAGAGTTTTTCTTATTAATTAACATCTTGAAGCAACAGCAGCAGAAGCATTATAGTCTTTCAAATAGTAAACATTATAAAAATGAATAGAAGACAAAATCAAAAAATCTGATGGCTAGGGACCTCGGACTCCCCAGACTCTGTGTTGTAAAATATGTGCCGCTTGATGCCGTCTTTGTCGATGACGCCAACGCGCACCACTCCTCCGGAGCTGCTGTCGAAGTGCATGCCCAGCTTGACAGCCGCCTTGACCAGCTGGATACACTCCTCAGAGTCCATGCCGGGCCTGTACTTGTCCTTCACGTAGCCGTGGAGAAAAGGGGATCCGGAGCCACCGATGGCGTAGGGCATGCGCAGCATCATCCCGCCCAGCGGAATGTTGTACACCTGTCCGCCGCACTTTCCGTCCCAGCCAGCGACGATGATCCCCGCCAGCATCGACTGGCGATTCGCATAGCAGCACTTGCGGAACTCATTGGCGGCCATGCGAACTTCGGCTGGCTTGCCTTTGCTAAACTGTTGGTGCCTCAGCATAGTGGTCACATGATCGGCGATGGCCTGGGTGTCGGCGGCGGCTCCGCTGCGGCAGCAGTGATGTAGTCGGTGATCCGCGTCAGCTTGTCGGCCACGCGGTTGATCACATAGCCAGCGGCACTGGTGCGGGAGTCCGCGCCGATGACAACGCCGCCATCGTACTCCGCGGCCATGATGGTAGTGCCAGTGCTAAAAGGTACGTAACTGGAACTCATTATTTTTATATTTTTGAAAATTTAATTTATGAAGTTATGCTTCCGAATAGCAGAGCTAGACAAGTGATACTTGGGGTTAGCTAGTAGAAAAGAGTGTTGAAAGGTATTCCAAGAATAGAATGATTTATTTTAAGGAAATTTAAAGTACAAAAAACCAAATACTTTACAATACAAAGTGAAAAACTTGAAGGAACTCAATGTAATAATTTAAAATATATTTTATTAGAGTTAGTAACAAATGTGTTACATTGAAATTTAAGCCAGATTCTTGGAAACCTTCCCTGATTTAAAATAAAATATATTCCACTCCTCAACATAAAAGAGCAACCCCGTTTCGTAATTTAGTCAAATTTTTTAAATGACCTTTAAATGGGGTAACTGGGTGCCGTAAACTGCGTCCCGAAAACAAAGCTATTGAACGAGGGTTTCCGTGAAACATTTTCCCTTTTTCGTTAATTTCCCCAAGGCATTTTCCGTGCATAACTAAAACCTCCATCCGCCCGCCAGCGTGTAGGTGTTTTTCGTGAAAAGTTTCCCCCTACTCGGGGTAATCCTCCGCAGTGGCAGTTGAGTAAAAGTGTATCCATAGATGAAAAGGATTGCCAAAGCTCCTAATTGCAACTTTAGTTGTCAATTGTGGGAGCTCGATGATGCCGCTGCTCCTTGTGGTGACATCAATACAGTAAATCGATACACAGACACGTTGATATGGGGTCTCTGCCTCGACATATTTTCAATCGCATATCGCGTATACGCAGCGTGGGACGGCATCTGTCACTTGCCTCACGAGGAAACGAAGTCTTATATACGCTCCGCTCGGTTATTGTGGGCACAGGCCGTGGATTTTCAGTTTTCATACATCAAGTTGCAAAGTGGCAAAGTGGTGGCGGCTTACCCTCGTCTACCTTTGCCCGAACGACTTCCAGATAAAAATGCATAGTTAAACAGCCCGTGAACGAGAGCGCAGCTGATGTCGACAGGCCCGGCATAAATTCGCAGCCACCGCATCATAATGTCCTCAAATCCTGGATCTTTGCAATTTTAATAAGCACTCGATAATGAAAAGGAGTCACCTGGCCTCTGGACGGAGTTTCGGGGCAGGAGTCTTTAAGGAATTTTACTGGGCTTTGGCCGAGGCAGAGCCGCAGAGTTTACCCTTTGCATATTTAATGCCTGAATTTTAATGAAAATTAAATCGAAATGCTTGTCGCCAGGACACCGACACGTCTACAACGCACCTGCGATTTATATTTAATCCTTTCTGGCCGCCGCCTGTCCTCTCCGGTCCTGTCCTGGCCTTGTCCTTTTGCTCCTGTCATCCTCTTCGCGCCCAGCCGCTGCATATGCCAGTGGGTTTGGCCCGAAACAAATGGCAAATGGCCACGAGCGGCAAATAAAACATGGCCCTCTGATTGATGACTTTGACTTTTGGCCATAATTTATCATAGATACCAGCCGCCAGCGGGCCATTGTTTGGCTCTTGTCAATGCCGGCGACAAAACAGCAGATAAAGCAGCTACACTCGGGGAAAACAAAAGCCGTTAACTAGGAATATATTTCTAAAAAAGAAATTCATAAATTCCTTTAATTCCTCATATATTTCTGCAACGTAAAATCTAAAATAAAGTTGGAATCATTTGTGGGAAAGAGTACATTGAAGTAAAATTTAATTCAAATGAAGCATAGCTCCTCATAATTCTCCCTGTGTATCCCGACTAACATCGCTGGCGGCAACAGATGACGCTCATTCCGTTGAAAAATGTTCAGAAAAGTGTCATAAGAGAGCAGAGCCGAGGAGCAGTCGAGGCCGAAAAACTAATTGCAGCAAATAATAAAAACTAATAGGCTGTCGAAAAAGGCAACTAACCCACGCCACGCCACGCCCATGAAAAATGACAACGAAATGGCAGAGTGGGCGTGGCGGGTGTCTTGAAGGAGAAACTGCAAGGATCATCATCATGAATCATCATCAGAGTCGTCACGCAAACAGCAAACAGCGAGACAGTCGGATGGAGCGACTCCGAAGATGCGAGAAAGTTAATGTCCTGTCAGGAAGTCGCTGCCTCGTTGCGCCCTTAAACGTCACAAATTGCCGGGTGGCAGGACCACAGCGGGGGCAACTTGGGGGGTTACATGCACATTATCCTGGAGACAGCAAGTTTTTCCCCTACATGGCTGTGAATATATTTCACAGCTTCAGGTGTGTGGAGTGGGTGGCAGGAGACAGGTGTCCTGGGACAGGCGCGTTCATTTGAGACGCTCACATGTCAAAAGTTTTTACCCCGACTTGGAAAAACTTGGCAGAGCGACTGAAAAACTGAAAAACTTGAAAAAAGAGCCAGAAAAACTGTTAATTTATTCTCTCGCTTTTTGTTGAATTTAATATTTGATTAGTTTTCGCATAAATCAATTAAATTTCAATCAGTGTCATGCCTGACGAGCTTGATGCATATTTTTCAGCCATGTTTTTTTGGACATTTCATTAAATTACTAATTAATTTCTAATGGCATGCAGTCTACGTGAGCGGCTTGTAAAGTGCCCAATAAAAACTAATATAAGTATGCATTTGCATTTCATATGGATGAACAAACATATGATACGAAAGCATTTTCTATCGTCACGAATTTTAACAACATAATACTTAGAGAATGGTATTTGTCTGAGGAAAAATATTTGTAGCATGCGCAAATGTAATTTGAACTTAAGGAATATATATATATATATAATATATATAATTATAAATATATAATTATAAGTATTTACAATATTTTTTCTTTGTAATTAAATTCGATTGAGAAGCTTTAAAGAGAGCTTCTAGGACAATAGATCTCCACATATCATGTGGTATCCACAGTTGGCCAGTATACTATCATCACGAATTTTTAATAACATAAAATAATACTTAAAGAATATTTCTAACATGCAGAAATGTAATTTTGCATAAAGGATTATTTGTTAAAAATATATACAATATTATTTCTTTGTAATTAAATTCGATTGAGGAACTTTAAAGACAGCTGCCGAGGGCAATAGATCTCCACATATCACCAGGTATCTGCAGCCTGGTGTTTCTTTGTCCCTGTTGACATTTCACGGTTCCGATCACTGCAAGTGGAAGACCCAGCTCAATTGGCGATACTTTGTCATGTGCGGCCAATTAGCAATAGAAGCTGCCACGGATGGCAGCAAACATTTCCCGCTGACTGCAGAAATGCACGGAATGCAGCTGGGAAAGCCCTCGACTTAGACCTCAACCTAGCAACGAACAATGCCACGGCATTTCTGCACCAATCCGTGCTCATTTTTATGAGTTTTGCCGAGGACTCACCACTCCACCACTGACATCCTGACGGACTGTTGTTCAAATGGGAAATAGAGACATGTTGGCTTTTCTGCTTCCGCAGCAGTTGCAGCAGTTGACGTTTCATGTAGCAGTAGCCAGCCAGGGCATACATGAGAAGGATGCACTTGGAGAATAAAAGGGTTTTCAAATGGAATATAATAACTTCTAAATTAATTTATAATAATATATAATTATGTGCAGAGGGTACTGAAATTGAAGTCTGGTACTGGAATTGAAATTTACAATCTCCTTTAAATTCTGGAATTTTTGTAAAGTGTCCGACTTGCGTCACTGCTGCGCAAACACGGCTCCACACATATTCAGACAGATGGCTCACATGGAGAAGGAGAACAGGCCACATATGCTAATACACAGAGGCAGTCAACCATGGCATGTAGCAGCCACATCAGCTTTCCCACGCAAATCCGAGCCGGCCACGTCAACTAATCCCTGGCGAATTGTTCAAGTTAGCCGAAGGAAGACCCAGCACACAATTATCGGGCATTAAAGTATACTTTTAATTTTTGGCGACCTCCCAGCTCAGGCTGAGCGCCTCGTTGCTTAGCGATCCGGGATTGATGGCCTCCATCTTGCGCATTCCCTTGCTGTCCACAATGAAGACCTCGAAGTTTCGCTGGTTGATGATCAGTCGCTTCTGGATCTCCACCACGCACTTCCGCAGGATGGAGAAGGCCTCCGGCTGGGTGAGATTTGCGTGCCAGAATCTCTGAAGGATGCTGCCGCAGAACATGCTGCCCCAGCCGTGCCCGGCATGGTTGATGGACTGCGACGCCCCCAAGGAGTCGATGTAGTGCAGGTCAGGCCCTTCGATGGCATCGTAGCCGGCCAGGAGCATGGCCACCTGGTACCTCGTGTTGGTGCGTATGTAATCCGCCAGATGCCGGCGGGTGAAGTGGGCCGCAGCCCGGGCGCTCAGGTGATATCCGTTGGCAATCTTGTACAGATGCAGGTTCTTCGAGATGTAGTCCGTAAACTGAAGGGTATCACCGCCGTCGCCCACGGCGGCCATCATGTTGAAGTCCGACAGACGGTGGACTTTGGACTGATCTGAGGGAGTAGGGATTTTAAAGGCAACTTCTGGAATTTTCCTATTTTAAGAGTAATATCTTTTTAATTATAAAAACCTACCATCCTTCATAAAGACTAAGGACTTGACCTGCATGGTGTCCGAAGCGAGCATGACAAAGTCCGGCCCCTTGATCCCCAAAATGGTCTCCATCGCCATATTTGCGTAACGATAAATTTTATATTTGTGCTGAGTGTTAAGTATTTATTTCTACGGTGTAAATTGTGTGCTTCTCTCTACTTATGTGTTTGAATTCTCAAAATTAGAGTGATTTTTCCCTGCTAACAGGTCGAGGTTCTAGGTAATGTTGTGCATCAAGGTGTAGAAGGAGTAGGCGCCCCTGCAGATGGCCGTAAAAGTACTAAGATGAATGGGCACGACGCCCCCGGCGAGAAACTCCTGCCGGGCCTTGGTGCGCTCCGACATGATCAGCATGTTGCTGCGGTAGCCTTTGTTCTGATAAATCCAATTGCTGCAAAAGACCGCGTAGTGGAGATCAGAGAAGCTATCCGTTGCGATGGTGCCGCAGTAGCAGAGCGGATACGCCGCATAATGGCGCCGTATACGATCATCAGATAGAACAAGTGATCCCGCACGCTCTCCACATAGAAAACGAGGCAGAACATCGTCAGGCCAATATTTACGGCCACCGCGATGAACTGTATCATTACGGGCCATGTGATGAGGCTGCGGGTGAGATCCAGCAAGCTGGCGAGAAATTTAAGAAACCCAATTCGTACAAAAATATATTATTAATTACATCAAAAAGCTTTTACCGATACAGATTGTTCTGGTCCTTGATGCAGTTCACAAGTTCCTCCTCATTGGCCTTTAGAGTTCCCGGCCCATAGCCGATGCAGGAGATGCGAAGGATCAGCAGCTGGCACTGTTTGGCTATAAAATATAGCGCCAGAGGTGGAAACGAGTCGTCCGCGAAGTTTTGCACGACCAGGCAGAAAATGCCGATTTCCTGGAGGAGCACGACTGCTACATAGGCCGCCGTCGAGTGCTTCCAGTCGAAGGGGAACCACAGGGGAAACGGCAGGCTTCGTTCGCTTACGAACAGGAAGGAGACCGCCGAGTTGACCATAATGAACGAGAAGGTTGCCACAAAAAATAACGCTATTCGGTGCATCTGCTTGGTCATCTGTTGGTGGGAGCGAACCTGCTCCTCCCCAGTAACCCGGGCATCCAGCTTGGCGATAACCCGCTTCATCTCGATAAGCTTGGGCAGCTTCCGGACGTACATGGCGAACTTCAGGACGGTGGCCAAGGACAGGATCGCCAGGTTAATGCTGGTGATGTTTTCCAGCGGCTTTTTTAGGCTGAAGATCGACAGAAGGAGCATCGGCACCAGCAGCGAGGCAAAGACGTTCATAATCGTGGCCAATCCCAGGTAATTGCCATTGCTCACGTCCATGGCTCCAAGGACTCGCCAGGCGGCAATCTGGAAACGGTAGTACTCGATTCTGAATTTATCGCTTGCTCCGGACATTTTGCTTGCCAATTCTTGCCTTTCACTGATGGTCGACTAACTGATGGAAGGCCTTTTTATAGACCCACTCCGAGCAATTAGCACAATAAGCGTGCTGCTATTAACAAGCCAATTAAATTACCAAGGCGATTGAAGGTCTATTTTTTTATACCTGACACGGAGCTACAGGTGACAACTGAAGAGAAATAAGTTTTACTTAAGAAACAAGTAAGGAAGCTTCGGAAAGCCGAAGTTTACGAACCCTTGCACTTTGCTAATTTCGAGAAGGCATTACTATGCCAAATTATATATATTTTAATTTGTTAAGCTTTTCTGTGCTAGTTTTTATTAGATTAATATGCATATTGAGTTTAGAAATTAAAAAAAAAAATTTTTTGTCCAATTTTGTGATTTTTTTCAAAATTTTTATTGTAAATTATTAAGATTTTAATGTCGAATCGAAAGATATGCGGCTTTTGGCTATAACTTTCTTTTTGTCTATAAGAGGCTCCAAAGAAGACGATAAATTTGCGCATTTTTATGGTACGAACAAATTTCGCAAAATATGACAACTTTTTTGGGCAAACAAACAATGTATACCCATGCAGTCTCCAATTGGATTATTGAATATCGATCTATTTTGGTAAAACTGAAAAAATATCGAAGTTTGTACATTTTTATAATATATACCTACACATTTTAAGTTTTACATGTAGAATTTTACATTTTCATATTAACCAAAAGTTCGCTTCTAAAACAGCTCTATGATTTAGCTATCCTCTCTTAATGAAATTAAAACCGTCAATTTAAAACCGTAAAATACCGCGATATTTCTTAATTTATAGATATAAGTTGAAAAACAGAAAACTATAATTTTTTACATTAATTTCGCCATCATTCCTATGGCAGCTATAGGACAAAGTGGTCCGATTTCGGACGTTCCGAGATATATACTGCTTACTAAAGAAAGAAGACTTTACTGTATAAATAGTATAAAAATAGATCATTTGTCTTTATGGAATTAATTTTAAGGGACTTTCAAACGCATTCTGATATTTATTTGAATTATTTCTTGAATTGGCGGGAGAAGCTGCCGTCTGCCACGATGCAGCTTGGACACGTCTAAAAAGGATTCCCTTGCATAGCCAGTCTTGCTACTAATATTATAAATAATTATCATTGTCTTCACCAACTTGGTGTCGGAGGCCAGCATAAAGAAACCATTTCCTTTTATTTATACCCAAAATGGCTACCTTATGGCTTTATACTTTTAGTAAAATCATACAAACTGAGTTATTTTTTCAGTGGCTTGAATTTCCATACGTTTTGCAACCATATTAATTATTTATTAATTAAATCCTTATACAATTAAGTTGTCATAAGCAGTAAGTTTGTCCCCAGGCTCCTTTAAAAAATCAATATGGAATCCTACCAATACCTTAAAGAATACTTACTTGTCCATATAACACCAAGTAACTGTCGCTTCACATGGCACATTCATCAGGAGGGGGAGCCAGAAAGGGTCCTTTGGCCTATCCCTGTCAGCCAACGCACCCCAACCCACCTAGCCAACCAAGCTCGTCTGCGTCCATTTCCGTTTGGTTTGTGCCACCGTTGGGGGCACTTAAAAAGCACTTAGTTGTGTTTCATTGAAATAATTTTCAGCATTTCCGCACGTGAACACGCTTTTCATTATCCGCTAGCTGCATTTTACTATCCCCCATTGTCTGCAATTTTAATGTGATGGAAATTCGCGCCATTCTGAATAATTATCACATCTATTTGTGAAATGGAAATATTTCCGCAATTAAAAACATTTTTTCTAGCTCCCTTGAAGTAATGACGACCATCCATTCTCATTCTGATTCCCATTTCAGTTTGCCGCCGTTCATCCTTTGTGTTTGCAATCTCAGGCGATTATCCTGCAACTGAAGGCGAGATCTGCAAACAGCAAGGGAGGGCGAAAGTTAATGCCACTCGTCGGGATAATAAAATCTGGCTCAGGGTCAGTCCCAGCAGCGATACCTTGATTTCGCTACAATTTTGGCCTTCAGTCTGTATCCTGCATATTTCCCAATTGGACACTGTGGTAAGAAATACACAAAAATTTCCCTTTCCCGATTTAAAAGCTTTATTAAAATCAAAGTGATAATTCATTTAACCATTCATATTTGTAAAAAATATCAACCAACTCCCGAGCTAAAAATCAATATGAATTAAATTCCTAGTTAAAGTGGCGTCGACTGTGGGGGCCCGAGTCCCAGGGCTGGTGAAAATGTCATTTACTGTGACCAGACAAAGCGTAATCCGATTTGAGAGCAGCGCCAATAATCAGGGGGACGAATGGAAGCGGATATTAATGATTTTCAATGTCGATATATCGGGCGGAGTGAGCTGTGACCACCACCGAAAAGAGATTACAGCGTCAAGGACCCGGCTCCGTAATGGAAAGCGTGAGTTGATTAACGAGATTTGCAAGGGTATTCCACTGACTGACATTTGCAGAGCGGAATCCCGGCGGAGGATTGAGCAATCCAATTAGGGAGAGTGCGATGTCGTTTGGGGCGCCAAATAAATTCTATGCCCAGAGTCGGAATGAGTTCGATCATCGGGGATCCGGTTTAAGGCCACGCTCTCTCGGAGGCCGAAGAAATAACACGGCGTGTTCCGACAGCCGCAGGCACTTTCACTATCGCTCGGTTAGGCCAAGACCGAATCGTCTGGATATAGCCTCGTGTTGCCATTTCCCCGCAGTGGAGTCTACTGATCATTACCCGGACTATGAGACCTACAATGGATATGACGAGGAGTACAACAATCACTATGCGGACGATTCGTATCAGAATGAAGGATATGAAACGCCTAATTATCCTGAAAAAGTAGAAGATTCAAGGGATTGCTATGAAAGTTCTCATGGTTACTACACCAACAAAAGGCCGAGACAAGAACCTAAGCAGGCTTTTACGTACCAGAACCCTATAGAAACTACAGTCATTATTACCCAGAAGAACTACCCTACGATGATTACAACACAGATTATAGAGAATCGAGTATCTATATACCTAGACAAGCCTCGGGATCGCTGCCACCAGAGTGTGCTTCAAGCTATGATAATAATTATTATTCCAACAATTATAAGGATTATAATACTGAAAGCGGGTACGATAGACGCTACGAGCCCAACGATTACGAATACGAAGAGCGCTACGAAGACTCCCAACCTCCGCCTGGACGTGACCACCAAATTCGATGTTCAGCATCAAACCGTTTTGATTATGAAGATTATGATGAAAGGAGATCCAGGTCACCTCCTATACCCGTTCCGAAACCAGAAGTCAAGTTACAAAAATCTTATAGGAAGACGGTATCGACGCCTTATAAAACATACAAGCAGGAAGACTATTCAAATAAGCCGTCTAGGGATTTTAAAACTGAGACAGAAAAGATCAGAGATTCGGAAATGTCGAAAAAGACAAGAAAACAATATTTTGAAACTGAAAGTCTTCCCAGAAATAGCTCTAGGCGACATTACCAGCCCGAAAAAGCTCCACCTAGAAAGTATTGTGATCATTTCAAGAGGATAAGAGAAGCGCCAGAGCAATATGAAAGAATTTCTAAACAAATATTAAATACAGCTTCGCCCAAGAAGTATGAAAACAATTCCATAACCCAAAGAAAAATGCCCCAAAGAGCTTCTAGGAAAGGCCAATATAATTTTTATGTAGAGCCGGAAATTCCACAACCTTACAAAAAGTACATTAAAGAAGAAGTGCCTCGCTCACACAGAAATTACAAGCACAAAATCAATGATGAAATACCCAGGCGCCAGAGAAATTCAGTAAAAGAACCTTCTGTGTTACCTTCGAGAAAGTATGATCATCACGAGCGTAGAAGCTATAGAAAATGCTCTCCCGATAAAAAGAAATCCGTTGACTTTGGTTCGGAAATTCCCTATAGAATACGGAAGAGTGCAGCCGCTCCTTCAGTGTTTTTCTCCATTGATATACCCTATAAAAAGAAGGAGCGAAAGAGGTCCTACGCTCCAAGAAGATCAGATTCAGGCTGTGACACTAGTCCTCTACAGTCGAACTCCGCTTGCAGGCTAAGAAGAGAACTCTCATTTGGTGGTTGTGGAACACAGCCATCTTTTAAGCCACGAACATCTCTGTACGACTTGGAGAAACATCGTCAGCGAAAAACAATGAGGCAGAAAATATCGGGATTTTTTAAAAAGTCCAAAATGTGCCTGAAGAGATCGAATATCTTCCGAGACAAGTCGAAAAAATTCAAGAGTTGTCAGGCATGTCAACGCCTCCTAAGCAATCCCCAAGTATGTTGCCGAGATAATGTCAAAACCCATTCTGCTATGAATTCTCCGAAGGCGAGTAACCACTGCTTCTTGGTGAGAAATAAAATGAATCCAGCATGTGGCCAGAGGGGAAGCATTTTGACTCAACCCAATCCATCTCTGGAAAATGCCTCTCAAAGATGTTCCAGAAAGGGAATAGGCTGTCACTATCCTACGGTTTACAGGGGCAAGTGCAAGGAGGTCAACGACGAGACCCACCAATACTCCATGTACAATCTTCTGGGCTCAATGCACCGCTCCAAGTGTGATCACTGCGACCGGGGCTTACGGAATCGAACCAGTGAGTATTCCAGGCCCAGCAAGATGTGTAATCGGATATCCAGCGGAAACTGCAGTCTCTACGATGATGAAAAGAAGGACGAACCGATCAAGCCGAGTGAAATAAATGTGTGTCTCACCATTCGGGGGACCGATGTCAGCTTGACCGGCAGCCCTAGGATCATATCAGCCAAGGCGATCAGCAGTCAGGGCAAAGGCAGCTCCGGATCAGACAATCCTGAAGCATTGAGACAAGTTAGCGGTAGCTCTACTTGTGGGAGTTGTTCCTCTGCTTCCAAGGAAAACCACTTTAAGAACGTGAGATTTTCTCCAACGCCTTCTATCTGTACGTCAATCGGTTCAAGAACCCAAGGCACAAACCGAAGAAATAGAAAAGGCATTGTGGCTTGCTCAAAGCCTCCACGTTTGAGTAGAAGTAGATCCTCGGAGGGCAGCCCATCTTGTCCCCGACATCGTATCGGCACCAAATGGAGCTTAACCCAGCAGTCTTGTGCCCATCGAGCTAACCAAAGAACTCAACACACCTGGTCACCCGATAAGCTCGAGAGCAACTGCTCCAGACCCCCTCGACCCGGCTTGTGCTTGCCAAATAACATTGAAATGTGCTCAAGGCCCCCGACCATGATCCAATGCGACTTGAACAAGAGATCTAGCCTGAAAGGGGTCAATAATTGCCCAGAAAAGACATCGAACAAAAGAGTTTGCTTGAACACGAATAGCTCTAGCAGCTGTTCATCTAATATAAGCTCTGGAACCTGCTCCAAAAACAGTGACAAAAGCCAGTGCTGCAAGGGAAAAGAGATATCGATTGTATGGAAAAACCTAAATGCCAAAGACCCCAGTTGGGGCCAAGAAGAACTTGTAGTTGGCCGAGTCAAAATCCCAGAAGCTGTCCACCACGACGTACTAGATCGTACTGCCTACCCAAAGTCTCAAATAGAAGCTCCGGCTCGACGATGAGCAAGTGCTCCAGGAGTTCTTCGCAAAGAAATTCAAGAAATTGTCCGGAGAATATGCAACTAGTTTGCCTGCCAGATCCTACATGTGCCACGTGCTCAACTGGGCCACAAACTGAATATTCTGCAAGTTACGCTGCTTCGCCATGCCGCGATTCCACAGGATCGAACCCCAGAGGGGACTTGTGCTGCCCCAAACTGGTAACGGACTGGGAGAGGGAGTCCTGCTGCCGCAGGAGCATCGTGGAAGAACTGAAACGGGAGCTGCTGCAGACCTTCAGGACGGAACAGCAAATCGAGTCCCAAAGCCACTGCCTTCGGCCCACTCCTCACATCATGATCTTTCCTTGTGTCCCGGAGAACATATGCCAGCCCGCTCCGAATATGAATTCTAATCCATTTTGTAGGCCGGAATCTGTAGTCTGCTGGGCTGCGTGCTCTAAGCCACCGATTCCTTTCTGAGATACGGTATTTTGTTTTTTTTTATGTGTTGGATTCTTCTTATTTTATTTACCTATTAGCTTCCAACTGGACCGTGTCTTAGAGCCCATCTTCAGCATATTTACAGTAGGTTGCAAACAGTATTCATTTACTTGGATTTAATTTTACGCCCCTATTTCAGGACTCTAGATCTACATATATGGCAGCTTGAAGGATTACATTTACGGTAATTTAATAAATTATTTAAGTAACCAAAAGCTTTCTCAATCATAGAAGTAATTTCGATACTTGCAATCTTTTTATTTTAGTGTATACTTTAATAATATTTCTTCTTAATGTTATGCTTTCTTCCTTTACTTCCTGTTTCGAGTTTTATATTATATATTATCACATTTTTTGAATTATTTTTGTATTCCGAAATCGCGTGAATTTAAGGTATTCTTGGGAGCCTCTTTAGCCAAAAAGAAAGGGATAATCAAAAGCCGTATATCTTCCAATTCGCCATTAAAATCCCAATCATTTAGAATAAAAAGATTGAAAAAAAATGTTGCCCATTTTTTTTAAATTCTATAAGGGATTACATTATTAAAATGGTCAAAAATTAAAAAAAAATATTTCTATAAATTTCTAAACTCAGTATGCAGATTTATTAATCATTATTAATTAATTCAGTTTCCTTGCTTGTTAATTAACTTACTTGCTGCTTCGAGTTTCGAACACGTGGTCCGATTGAGAGTGAGACAGACATATCGAATATTTCGTTCGAAATTCCGATAGTCACCGATTACCGAATAGCTTGTGCAGTGTGGCAACCTTATACGTCGTTCACACTGTTGTTGAACATGACGATTCATATTAAAAAGATATATAACATTTAAGAATGAAATATCCGTAAAAAGAATCGTCCGATTATATCACTTTCGTCTACGATTTTATTTTCAAATTTCAGTTATGCATCATTTAGCTAATAATTATTAGTAGTTCACACTAATGTTAAACGTTTCTGTAAATATTTTCAAAGTTTCGGCAAGGTAAAAAATGCATTAAATTCTAAATTAAACAAAAATGAATTAATTAATTAAACAAAAATCCTTCGGTTGCACCACCTTCGTAGTCGATAAAGCTTTTTGTATTCGACTTCTTTGTATTTCTATTCGATTTATTTGCAAACTTGGAAGCTTCATGCAAATAATCGGAGCCAAACTTATCGATAACAGACGCCATCCGTACATCTCTTTTGCGTGCCACAAAGAAGTTTAAAGTTCTTAACAACCGCATTTGGAGCATTATGAGGGACGAGGTGGTGGAGTATGTCTCCGACAGCCAGTCGGTCCTGGCCCGGAACTATATAGTTTACTACAAGATCGGCTGCGGCTCATTCGGCGACGTATACCAGGCGGAGGACAGGAGCAGCGGACAAAGCGTGGCCGTCAAGTTGGAGAGCGCAGACGCAGCCAAGCCGCAGCTCCTCAACGAGTACAAGCTGTACAAGAGCCTGCAGCACGGCGAGGGCATCCCGCAGGTCTACGCCTGCTATACGGAGGGAGACATGAACGTGCTGGTGATGGAGCTGCTGGGCCCGTCGCTGAGGACTTGTTCGACTTCTGCGACCGTCGCTTCTCGGTGAAGACTGTGGCCATGCTGGCGGAGCAGATGATCGATCGCATGGAGTTTGTGCACTCGCGCAACATCCTGCACCGCGACATCAAGCCGGACAACTTCCTGATGGGCATTGGCGACCTCAGCCACCGACTGTTCATCATCGACTTTGGCCTGGCCAAGGAGTACTGGGACGATATGACGAACCGGCACATCGATCCCAAGCCCGGCTCTCATCTGGTGGGCACTGCCCGCTACGCCTCCATCAATGCCATGCGGGGCGGCGAGCAGTCGCGCCGCGACGACATGGAGGCCCTGGGCTACCTGATGATGTACATGCTCAGGGGCAGCCTGCCCTGGCAGGGTGTCAGGTCGGCGCCTCGGAAGCAGCGCCACGAGATGATCGCCGAGTGCAAGCAGTCCACCCGCTTGGACGAGCTATGTCGGGGCTATCCGGATGAGTTTGCGGGCTATATTGGCTACTGTCGCAACCTGGGCTTCGAGGAGATGCCGCATTACGTGCTCATGCGGCGCTCGTTCCTCGATCTGATGAAGCGCTTTGGATACGCCAACGACGGGATCTTCGACTGGACTCGCAAGGCGCAGGAGGCCGATGAGGAATCCGAGCTGGAACTCGAAGAGGAAGGCGACGCCGTTGCAGAAGAATAAATGAGTCTAGACTCCTCCAGTGGCTGTCAGAAATGTCAATTTAAAATACACAAGCTGCCGGCAACCAAAATGAGTCCAATTAACAAAACTGGGATTTGTGCAACGTTGGCATTCTCTGGCCAGATTTCATTCCGGCTGCAGTTGAAGCAGCCGGAGCAGCTGCCAGAAATGTCCGTCAGAAAGGATGGCAGCAAAAGTCAATGGAAATTGCCAGGGGTGCTGCATGAATTCAGGGAGCAGCAGTAGCTGCAGCAGCAAACGGGGCTGGGCAACTTTCGAACAAATGAAAACGTAGCAAATGACAGCATCCAATTTACGTTTGCAATTAAACTGACACCGAACAGACACTTGATTTAGTCGGAGGGCAGCATCCAAACCCACACTCCGTCCGAGTCCGAGTCTGATTCTGATTCTGTGAAATGTCGATTCATGGACGTGGCCATTCAAAGTTTCCTAGCAGATTTATGAATGTGGAAATGTACCAAAATTTGTCTTTTATTTGCCTGTTGTCGAGGGCCAGATGACTTGACCAGCTGAAGTCCAGCCTTTAGCAGGGTGTGGGCCCCTCAGATACTATTATCACTACCTTGCGGCATTTGTACAAGTTGGTGTAGTCGGCCATTTCTTGTCTTTGGGAGGGTAGTTGGATTGGATTATTTTTTTGAAGAATTTAGTTTTGTGTTTTTTTGTTTTTTGGAAAGTCGAACCGAAAAATATATTTAAAACTGAGTCAGAAAGATATGTATATCAAGGCACTCTATATCTTTTATTCTTGTATATTAATCAGTTGTTTTGGTATAATTACCAGGTGTGAATTCAGTGGTGTTAATGAGCCTTTCGGGCAGCAGGTGAGTATCAGTGGACTGGACAAAACTGTGTGAGCCAACGCAAGGCAAATATTAATGCGGACTCCTTATCAAAAATGGCAGCAATCAGCACGCTCAGTTAGCACCTCGTTGGGCGAGTGTGGGAATCGCCATCCAAACACTTTCCCTCACCCACCATTAATCCTGTAGGAGCAGCAGAGCATTTCGTCTGTTTTCGGGGAGCAGCAGTCAAGTGCGAGCCGGGCTAAAAGCCCCATCACGGCCAAGTGGCGTGTCAATCGGCCATTAACATGGGTTCGGGCTCTCTCTCTCTCGTCGCCGATAAATAAAAACAAACACCTAGAAGGCACACGGAACTACGCACTCCGAAAAACCCAAGAAATATGAGAGTCCTAAGCGATGCCGAAACTGATTGAAGAAAGCGGTCCAAGTCGAGCTCGAAATTGAAAGCTCAACTGCCAGATTTTCTCACTGGCTGGCAGTGAAAGTCGAGCGAAATTCTTTCATTAAAAAATTAAATGCGGCAACACTTGAGAATTTGTAAGAAAATTGCTCATTAAAAGTTTTCACCTGGAGAGGCGCTCAAAGCGAATCTCGACACTAATTTTCTTTTCATGTAATTATGTGCAGCAACTGAAGAAATAGCTCACAAAAAATTCATTCTCTCTTTTATTTTCACCGCCAATTGTGCTGGGCCGCTGCTTGCATTTTTCCAGCAAGTTTTCCGCCAGCTCGACAAGGAAAACTTGAGGTTGTTAATGCAAAGGACACAACTTTTTGCGATGTGTGGAAGCAGAGATGTGCCCTTGTGTCTTGTTCCATCCGACACTTTCCAGGGATGTTGGATGTTGGAGGATTGTCCCGCCCGTCGCTACAAATATTAGTCATCTTCATTTGGCATTCGCTTTGCACTTTCGAGAACTGGCAAATTGAATTGATTCCGTTTGCATTCCCTGGTGGACTCCACTCGACTCGACTGCATCCGCATTCGCATCAAAAGCTTAATATTGGAAAAATAATGTGCACAAATTGAACTTATAAATAAATCAAATCAAAATATCTTGTATTACGGCAGAAGGACACGCCCTCTGCTCCGGAGTGGTTCCGAGCGCATATTGCGTTCGAAATTGAGTTACATTTAAATATTTTCCCATTTGCCATAGCAAACGCTCTCAGATATGCACGTGGAGGTCCAATGTTGCCCCCAATCCCAGGTCCCAGCTGCTCCGGCGATGCAAGTGTGTCGGTCTAGATTGAATTTCGAGTACTTTTATCGTAGTTAAGGCTGATTGTTTTTCGGCAAAATGTGTAAGGAATAGCCAACACCGAAAAGACAAATATGTGAAGGAAGTGTATACTTTATAAATGTATTTAGAGAAATTTATTTTATTGCAAATCAAGGGGAATCCCATTTGATTTGGTACAAAAAACAACTTCAATATTATTTTTCTGAATTTTATAGCAACAGCCCATCAGTAAACTTAAAATTTAATGCTAAAAAGGAAACTTGTAAATTCCATCATGCATATTATATCAGATTTTCCTCTTGAACTGCCTTGGTTCCGATTTCCACCCTAATCCCTCAACGAGTTTAGCCGAATGTTTAATTGCATTAATTTATACCGAATAATATCAATTTCCTTTGGTGGATCGAGTGGCCAACAGGGCGTATAATTGATTCGACTTCCGCCAACGCCTCCGAAAATGGCGCCGGCAATAAATCTCGGGCCACACACAATGTGCTCACCGTTTGCATTGTGAACTTAAAATTATACGGATAAGATCAGAAATAAATTTGCATACAACTGCATTTACATTCGCCGCAAACCGAAATCTTCGGCGCGAAAGTGGAACTCTCCACAACAGGACCACCTGAGCCCGGGTCGAGTCGAGTAACTTGCCGAATGCTCGCGTTGATTAATTATCTACATGAAAGCGTGCAATTTACAGCTCTCCTTAAGCCCGCTTCCGATTTCCCGCCGTTGTATTTATGGAGTGTTTAGTTGTCTGGGGCCGATTGGAGCGCGGATAAGTCGGGAAAGTTACAGCGAAACTGATTTCCATAGCGCACTTTATCTAAATTAAAATCAAAAACTCTGCCGGCCCGCCCCATTCACTCGGCACGCCAATTAGAGCCAGGGACTCGGCCCCTCAGTTGGGGTATATGCACAGGACACAGGGATATGTGGGTCTTTATTTGGCTCTATAGCTTGGATTTCACCTGTAGTCCTTGTACCTTTGCTTTTGGTAGCTTTAGGTATATTAATAAATTATTCTCTCTAATTTATCCTTCCAATTTCTATTTAGATCACATCTATTAAAAGTTAATTAATCTAAAAACTCCTTAAAATGTACAAAAGAGTATCCAAGTAACCTAGTTTTAGATTTAATGCAGTTTATACCCTATAACCTCGTTTTTATTTCGCTCCGGTTTAATTAACAAGATGATCGAATCTGATATCTTTAATGGAATTGCTTGCAGGCCTCGAAAAAAAAGTGTCCAACCAGCGCTGCTTGTCGACGAGCCCCTGACCCCGGCTGACTGGCGGATGAGATGATGTCACGATCTGGTTTCTAGACCAGGCCAACCCACTTGGCCGCCCCTCGTCCGTTTGTCAATGTCACCGGAGTCAGCGGCTGTGCGTTGTTGTCTGCAGGTAAATGGTGTGTATTTCAATTTAGCTGCGAATAAATTGCCAACAATAAAGCGGAGGAAAAAGTGTAATTTGTTTGGGTCGTTTGTTCCCAGTGTCATATCTGCCAGAATGTATCTCTCCTCCGTCCATGTCTGCGGCTGAGCGATGAGATTCTTATTTTAATTTTGATTATGTGCCTCGGCTCCTGTCCGCTTTCTTCTGTTCTGTTCCGTTCCGGCCACGCATTCTCGGCAGATTTGTATCTGTTAGTTACATTTACAAATTGCCTAACGCATTTATCCACCCCGGGGAATTGGATTTGAAAATTGAGCTGTATGCGGCCCGCACACTCGAGAGACTCATTTCTAAGCTGCCGTTTATGTGCAGCTCTTAGCATCTGATGGATACTCGACTTTCGGGATGCAGGATGCGGCACCAATATGGGGAAGGAATTGTCAGTCACTTAGCGGGGCATTAGCAGGATATATTTTGGGGATATTGACTACAGGGAAAACCAGTATAAAAGAAGGAAGTAGAATTTTGCTTGCAATCTTTTTTATTGGGAGTTTTGCACTGCGAAATTTTAATTCATTTTCCAATTATAATTATAATAAAAATTATCTTTAACATTGCTTCAACATTTTTCACATAATAAGATCATTGTAATTCAATTAAAATCTCTTAACTAAAATTGTGTTTCGAGACCTTGACGATATGTTTTTTATAAGTGAAAGCTAAAGAAAACACCTCCCGCCTGAGATCGATTTTGAGCGAGCCAAGTGTTCAAGTGAACGGAATAAACACCTACAGCATCCGGGCTCTTCTGGTCGGAGCCTAATAACTCCATTTGCCGGAATGCATTAGAAGCAGCTCCAGCTCCTACTCCTGCTCCTGCCCTCACCATACAGGTTAATTTCCTCGGCATCGTCACTGGGTCTGGGAAGCCGTAAGTCTTAGGTCGGCTTTACAATGGCCGACTTGTGGGCCATTAGCAAAAATGAAAACAAGGCCATAACCCCCGCACACAAAGGTGATGCTGCGAAACGCTTATTAAAAGGACACTTTGGCCCTGTGACAGGATGTGACGGCACATCCTAGGGCGCACAAGCAGAGGTAATTTAGATTGCGTCTGCCGTTCCGAGCAGCCCAAAGGGTCATAACAGACCCAGTTGACATGGAGGTTAAATAGATTAGGGATATCGCTTTCAGCCAAGTGGCGGGGGCTATGCACCTGGCACCCACCTAGAAGCCAGGTGAGAGATGGCTGGGCTTTGGCTGGAAAGTAATTGCCAAATATTGGGACAACAACCGGACGGAGGGGGGCACGGCACGTGCCCTGTTCCTCTTCCGGTTCCTGTTTCAGACACGAAATTGAATTATTAATGCCGTTGTCATTGGGATTGGGCGCGATGAAAGTTTGGCGCGAACTTTGCCCAAAAGTAGAGCTTGTTTGCACGTGAACCACAATTAAGTTGTCACTCAGGCCCAGGCCTGGGCGGTGGTCTTTGACCTTGATTGCAGCCGAAGGTGTGGCCGTGTCGCCAAAGGATATTTGCTTCCGGGGCGTCGCTACTCTCCTTAATTTGTGCTCTGTGGTTTAATGATGGTGACAGCGCCTGGAATTTTTTTTAGGTGAGGAAATCTGATTTTTAGAAATGTATTTTAGGTAAATCTAATTTTTATATTCAGTTTAGTGGTCGCTCTGAGACCTTTGCTAGATTCTGATGTAATTGTTATACCATTTACCACCTCTATCTGAAGGAACAAAACCTTGTTTAATTAACCCAAGATAAATATGGCTCTCTGACTGTCCAGCTTTAATGGCTCAGGGCCCTAAAACTTGTATATATTCATGTAGGGAACTGGCTCAGAGACTGACATTTGCATTGTCACTTTATTAAAAATGCAAATATTCGAGAATGGCGAAGGACCCTTCAACGGCGCGATTACGCAGCTCAAGTGGCCAGGCCTTTGTTATGCCCACTCCCACCCGTGTTTGCTGCCAGGAGGGATGCGGGGTGATGGGTGCAGTGCCTTGATCCTAGGCCCCGCCTGAGGCCCGCAAATGGAGAGCTGGCGGGGCGACAAAGTTGTCTTCAAGTGCGTCCTCGACTGGATGTTGCCAAACAGCAACCATCCGCACAAAGGTGAACGTGCCAAGTGGCAGGGGCACCGACACCGACAGCGGCACCGAACGCTGCACCTCGGGCAAACAATGGTCGAATGTGTGGGCAGGCCGAGAATTTCCCTTCACCATCATGTTTCTCTCTGGGAACGGGGAAGTGCACTTGGGCTTGATTTGTATGCTCGGCACTCGGCTGCAGCTTGGAAATGAGCTCGACTTGGGCCCATCACTCGGAATAAGTACATCAGATTTCAGGGAGCAAATATCATACGGAAACGGCATTTCTGTCGATTAAGAAGCCGTATAATACAGGCTTCCGAAAAGAAGCCCAAATGCAGTTTCTGGCTTTTAATTTTTATTGCAAGCATAAGTACCAAGTCGTTACGGGTTCCCTGGGCTGCAAAATAATTACAACCTCAAAGGAACACATTAGTGGGCACTTTTGAAAGTGTTTCAAAGGACGCGCCGCTGCGCAAGAAGCTTTCCTGCCTATATAGTACACATTTTCACGTATATGGCGGTGGACCACCGACCTACCGTCACCGAGGCAAACTAATTACGCGCCCCTTTAAGAAATTAAATGCATTTTGGCCTCGCCTTGCCGGCAATTTGAGTGGCCCACTCGGCGGCTGGGTGAGCACTTAATTGCCTCGCCACTTGTCGCGGCTCCTCGAGAAACGCTTCTTTGGCGCTCTACAAGGAGCACAAATGCGAAAATAACAACTGCCTCATAATCGCATCCAGCGAAGAAATCAAAAGAGTTGACTCGCAATTAAAATAAATTAAATATTTCAAACGTGAAATGAGCTCCGGCCCGGAAATGGACCGAAAATGCTCTCATCTTGGGGCAATTATAAATTGATGGGGAATGAATTTTTCCGAGAATATTTTCTGACATTAAATGAGCCAAGGAAAGCTCTTAATTCGCTGTATTAGGAAAGGGAGTTTTACATATTATTTTATATTTCAATAATTTTTTTTTCTTACAATTCTACATTTGAGTTCCAACTATAAAAAAATCCCATATAGTTTTGTTTAAACTCTCGAAACCATCTCACTTAGCTGCCAGTTGTGTTGGCTCTTTGGCTTTTCACTTATCAATTGTGCCAGCTTTTCGGGCAGATTATTAAGAATTTATGGCGGGTAAATATGGAAAACCCGGGGCCATATTGGAATCGAACACGTACCGGGACGTGAGGGCTGCCAGAAGAGGAGCGAAGCAGCAGCCTATAGTACAGCTGTCGGGAATAGTATTGAGATGGGAATTGAAATAGTTTTCAACGGTTTGAAGGTTGGGACTGGCACGCAGCCGGCATGCACGAGGATGACACATGTTTTCTGGCTTATTTTATTAATCACATTTTTGCCACATTTCGGCCCGGTGCTCGATGGGGCCACATTAAATATTAAATGGCATGGAAACAAATGCGGATTATGCCAGGGCTGTGGCTCGGTTTAGTTTCAGCCATGCTAACATGCACAATAAATTGTATTTAAAATGAAACAGTCGGTCGGCATCTTCCATTCCGGACACGTGCGATTTCATTCAGGACGTGGAGCGCTAGCTCTGATCTTTGACATGGCAGGCAGGCGGGCAGGCAGGGGGCAGGAGCTGAAGGAGCTGGAAATAGCAGGCAGGACTCAATGTTTGCCTTTTGACGTTTACAAATTACCCACAGCTGGCGAGCAAAATGCCTGGCATTGTGTGTGTCCTGCTCCTGGGTGCTATATTAAACGTACATATGTCTCGGGACATATGCGAGGACGAAAGGCAAGTACTCTCACATGCGTCTGAGTGGTTTGGAGCTCAGTTAGTTTATTTTTTGCATGAATTATTCATCCGGCCTTGTCTCATCAAATTGAGCGACCTCGTTAGTCTCCAAAATGTCAAAATTTCTACTGCCAAACATTTGTTGTTTCAATTATTTAAATGTAATTTCCAAATTGCACTTTTCAAATTGCGGCGGAGGGTGCGATACGAAAAAGGCAGGAAAGTAAACTTTTATCCCAGGTATGTGTAAGTACGTACATGCTTTGTTTTATTTACAAACAGCATTTGCATATGCTGTGAGTTCTTGGCTAAATAAAGTGAAATTATATTCAAATACTTTTTGTTTTTGAGGTACTCATCAATTAGTTAACATTATGTGCTCCTTAAAGTGACTTAATTGCTCCAGATTTATATTTATCAAATTATCCCTTGATTAATGGTATATGGATAATGGCAAGCTTATTAATAATAATAATGCCAGAAAAGTTTAACCATAAGCGTTCTCTTTTAAAGCTCGTTTCACACGTCGCATGCGTTATATTTCTAAACATTTCCCAAAATATTTCCCGAATTAATTCATGAGCTGGGTTTTGTGTGTATTTAGCTGGGCTTGTGACCCTCCGGCGAGGTCCTGGCGTTTATGCGAAAAGTTTAATCAACAAACTAAATCGCTTAGCAGCGCGAACTGTAACTAATTTACTTTGCGGGCTAAAATCGTGTTAAAAAGTTGCGACCGTTTGCGCATCATAATGATAAAAGTTGAATGTCCCTGCAGCTATATTCCCGTGCATATCGCCTACATCGGTACTGAATACATAGTAATTAATTACCGACCGTTCTCTGGAATTGATTGTAGCAAATGGAATTTATGCGTCGATTGGCTGTACACTAATTAGAAGAAAAATCCAATGTTTGTGCACTAAAAAAAAACAGTTCATATATTTTAAAAGGCCAAAAAAAAAATTGTAAGCCAATTTTAAGTTATGATTATATTCATAAACAAGCTATAAACAGCAAAAATTATTTGTAATTTGACTAAAAATATCCTTTAAGGATATAGAACGGGACCAGAAAAGGAGCTTGCTAACCTTTTTTCCACGAATATGTACTTGGGAATTCTAAGTTCGCATTAATAATAATATAAAAACTAAGGAATATCATTAATTAAATCTTACTTCTCGAAAATGTATGTTCACACATTTATAAGTATTAGTTCAATAAATTCAATAACTATTTAAATAAATAATATAAAAGAGTGATCATACATTTTCGATATTTTCTCAATATTTTTTTTCAAGTGCTGCACAACGACGAGAAGTATGCGTATCCAACCCAGTCCCAATGGAGGGCAGATAAAGGCACATAAAAATGCGATGAAGATGCGAATGAAGTGAGCTCTTCAATGGCAACATTGAATACGCATTCGCTGGAGGAGTTCACATGTTAATTAAATAGAAAGCCCGACAGGACCCCGATGCATTGCACTCGAAAGTCAAGTCAACTCGAGTCGAGGACCCTGGCTTTCGTTGGATCTGGCAGCCAGAGCCGAAACGAGGCCATTCATATCAATTTGTTTGGCCTACGCATTGAATTGCGGTTTGTGGATAAGCCCTCGCAGATGGAATTCCTAGCAATATGCCGCTGCCTCCTCAGCCGTGATCTCTTTGGCAGCGCCAAGTGCTACTCAAAATTTACAGAATTCATTTATGCAAATGAAGTGCCTTTTATGACGCCGAGAGATGAGATGCGGATGAGGAGCTTCATGACGATGATGATGATGATGAGAAATGCCAGGGAAAGACAGAGAGAGAGAGAGACCGCAGCTGGGCAGAGGATAGATTGGGACTGGAACTCGTTAGCAACTGGGTAGAGGGATAGAACAGTGCAAAAAGAGACGAGAACCGGCGAGTAATGAATGAAAATTGAGCAAATTATTCAGTTCCTTTGGCGCAACAATTAAGCAATTTACGTACATTTTCAAGTGCTCTGGTAGTATTGCCAACTAATTATGCTGGCTAAAGTCGCTCCCGAGTAGCACACGGAGCGATGACTATGTAGTTACTTTTGCCCCGATAAACTGTGACCTGAGCCGCGGTTGGTGAGTTGCAAAAAACGAGAGGAAAAGTCTCTAATTGTGTTAACTAGTTGGTTAAAGCAACTTATTGTAGGCCAAAGTGTGCGACTACACTGGGAAAAAGCAAACAATTATAGCTAATTGAGAAAATGTTCATATATTTAATTAGAATTATTACACTTATGTTTTAAAACGAGAGAGGAAGCTAACTTCGGAAGATGATCAAGATTATATATTCGTTACTGGATCGGAGATGCTTCCATCTGCGTTGCAAACATCTGACTAAAACTATAATACCCTGCAAGGGTATAATAAACCATGCAAATAAATTAAACCCGTTGTGCTCAAAGCTTTCAAATATAGCGCGAAATATTATCGGTTCGCTTCGCTTGGCTTCTCATGGCCACTCTGACATCAGCCATTGCGATCTCCAGTTCTATCCAGAAAGTCAAGATGTTCAGCAGCTATTTCCTCTTTTCTTTGGCGGCCGTCTTCGTGTCCGCAGGACTCCATCCACCTCCGCAACACCGCATAATTGGCGGAAGGGACATGGACATTGAGGAAGCTCCCTGGATGGTGTCCCTGACGGTGGGTCGCAACTCTAGATGTGCTGGTGTCATCTACAGCGAGTGGATAATCATAACAGCTGCCCATTGCTTCGAGGATACTCCATGGCGAAATGAAGATAAAAAGATAAAAAGAGTTACCGCCCCGGGTGAACCTCTACGGACTATCACTGTTTCCGCGGGATCCGCGCTTAAGGATGGCGGATCTCGTTATGCAGTGCGATATATATGGTACAACCTTAAATGTTTTTATGAGCCTGTGCACCCACGCAGTCTCGTATACAACATTGGCATTATAAGATTACGTAAGCCATTACAGCTCAGCAAAAATGTAAAGCCAATTCGTTTGGCTACAACGGTTCCAGACATAGGATCTGAGCTTTTCACAACTGGCTGGGGATGGGTGAAAGATCATAGATCACACTTCAGAACAGCAATTCTGCAAGGCACTGATGTCACTTTAAAACCAACGTCCGCGTGTAAGCCTGATATAGTAGATAATTTACTTTGCGCTGGATCTAAAGATCATACGGTATGCCTTGGAGACTCTGGTGGACCCTTGGTTTTCAACGATACATTAGTCGGAATTGTCGCTTTACCTGCATGGTATCATTTTGATTATGACTGCAAAAGGCCTGGGGTCTTTGTCAGTGTGCCCTTCCATTACGATATGCTTATGAGGAACATTGGGCGATTAACTGCAAGATTCCGAAAGCTTAAAAACTGAGATAGTTTGCGTATAATCGGAATGAAGAACAGATGGCATGGCTTGATCGACTCGGCTTTTGATGCTAATCAAGAATATATTTACACCTACATTGCGTTTCAAATTTTAAAATAAAATTACAATACAAAGTATAATAAAAAGGGAACTATTTAAAATAAATATCTACTTTTCTAGAGTTAATAAATGTGATAACAAGGACATGAGAGAATCTTTTTATGATATTATATTACTTGAAAAAGGGAAGAAAGTCATGGCCACGTTAAAAGTTTATTTTGAGCCACTGAACCGAACCACTCCAGATTTAAAAGTTTTTCGCATTCCTTTCAAAAATAACAGATATTTATGTTTATTGTTTCGAGTGTGATTTAGGGGAACATCTTCCACTTGTCAGCTGTCTGCGGGCCAAAACAACTTATTCACCCATATATTGAGGGCTGTTTATCTTGCCCCGTCTGGCTATTCACTTGTCGGGCCATAAAGAACGCTGGCCAAGTCAATCTGGGCCCATCAATAAAACAATCAATAGACGCTGACAGCTGCAAATCCTGCCGCCCCGTCGAATGGATAACTTTTGCCGGGGCGCCCATTCATAAATTGACACATTATCGAAATTTATGGCTCCGGCGCCAGATACAAAGGCGTGAGGAGTCGATGGCCCCATGGCTTGATGGCAGAGGGTACCGAGCCGGTGCAGGCAAATATCTGTACGAAATTAATGATGCGACACATTGGAAAAACAAAGGCCATCGCCGCAGAAAACAGAAAACAGGCAACAGACAACAGAAGCAACAGTTGCACAGCAGTCGGTGCAAAGGGTGGAGTGACTGACGGGGAAATGTGAAACGGGAAACGGAAGCCACCCTCTGGGTTGCACAACCCCCAAGTAAGGGAATATTTCAGGGGTGAGGTGTGGTTAAGAGTGAACGGAAAAAACTGGAGAAGAAAACCCTCCCTCAAGGCTTTGGTCAAACTACAATAAAAGGGTGGACAACATTATAAATAGAGATGAGAATCTTTGGCATCTCTATTTACAATTTATTTCAGAGATTTAAGAATATTATATTTTTTTCAAAATTACTTTTTCCTTTATTAATTATACACATATTCGGACTTGATAATTTATTTCACAATAATTTCTTCTTAAAAGGTAGATCAAAATTAAATCATTTTGTGTATAGGAAATTTCTTCCTTTTTCCTGTGCATAAGTACCATTTTTTCTGTTAAGTTTTATTAAATAAATATGACAGTTTTTTAATAAATCGCAATAGTTAAGTATAAGCACACACATATATATTTCTAATTGAAATATGTTTTTGTTTACACCATAAAACTTAATTGTTTTATTGTGGCTTAATATGTTTTTTTCTGCTGTTATTGATTTGTGTTGAACTATCCTTGAACTTTTTTAATACAAAAAGCAGGGTGAATAATTGCAATTTGCCCATGCCGTTTTCGCTTTAAACTGCTATTACCGGCGCTTTGTACAATTATTCATAAATCATAAAGGAAAGAGAAAAATATAA
>JABJVT010000135.1:0-29504 GCA_014170255.2 Drosophila triauraria
TATCCAATTTGTTCACAGCGAATATATTTTATATTTGCGACACAAAGCCCAATGCCAACTGACACTGATCCACTGTTCGCAGGTTTATCTATAAAATGTTTAAAATATTTAAGTACCACTAACTTTAATAGAGTTTTGCGACAACGTCAGTTTAAACTGAGGGCCCTCAGCTCATCTCATTTTCCTCTTGTCTCTCTTGCCAAGTAGAAAGTAAAGTTTGTCAAACTTTTGTTTCAAAAGTCAAAGGAGAGCACCATGTTGATGAACGAGTTGAAAGGGGGAATCACGAGCTACTCCTGGTGCCAGGCAAAATTGGAACTGGACTGGAGTGGCGAGTGCCCATATCCTTGGGTCGTCCTCCGCCCTCTCCCAGTTCTTATCGCCCGACAGTTGCAAATTTATATGCGCCGGCTTCCTCAAAGGCCAGAAGACCAGAAGACCAGAAGACCAGCAGAGCTGCCGAGCTGGGAGAGAGTTATACGCTGGCAGGCATTTAAAAACGCATAAATGTATTTTCCGGCCAGCACTCCACATCCACATAATGGGAAATTTATGAACTCGTTGCGGCGGCAGGAAAAAATTAATTGCCAAACCGAAAGTGAAACAAGTCTCTCGAAGAGACCGACCAAATTTGCCACGGCCAAGTGTCAGCTGGAAAACTATTAAAAAGGCATCTCAGGGCTGGGGGAGGGTGAACGTGCAAGTGGAGCAGAGGTTTTCCTACCTGCAGCACTTCCGCTGCTGCTGCAGTTGGCAAAGCAAGACCCAGAGAGCTCACCAAGCTCACTTCCTGTTTTCCTGCTGCTGGCCAAGACGAAGACGTTAACGTGGCTCGTTCAGTAGCCGAAAATGCGGAAGCGTCCATTTTATAGCGGAAATATATTCTTGTGCGGAGACGCGCTGATGATTTATGTATGTTTTGGCATTACGTGCTACTCTCTAGTGCCGCTCTTTTGTGTGCCACTGGTATTAAATTCCTTGGCCTGATGACTGCCGGGGTATTCTAGGAAGTGGCGCAGGTTATGGTTCTTACTTTGTAAAGAGTTAGTCATTGAGGAAGGTTTCTGACATATTGCAAGGTTATTTTTCTAGTACTTGTAATATTTGTTATCCTATCTATGTATGTCTCTTAGATTAGTTATCGAAGACAGCTCTTCCAACATTGTCAATCACTTTTTATAAATTATTATAGAATAGAACCTGGCTTATATGTACCTTGTATTTTTAATTTCTCCTCCTAAAAATTTCTTAAAAATGCATAACGAGCCTCTCGACTACAACAGTATGCGGCGTCCCGCTCTCATCCAAGAAGTGCGAAAGGAACGTCGAAGAACCCTCAATCTGACCAGGCGCAAGGACGACTTGAAGAAAGAGCTGCTCAAAGCAAACAAGCTGCTTACGGATAAGAAGCGGGATCTAGGCGGGCAATTGAAGGAGATCAAGGTAGCAAATCGGAAGCTGACCACCGAGAGGGACTCTTTGAAGCAGCGACTTCAGCAAGAGGTGGCCAATGGGGAGGCACTCCGTGAGCAAATGCAGGAGCTTGACCAGACGCACATGGACCTTACGGTCAGCATCATTCGGCAGAACGCCAGGGAAAACCAGGAGCTGATGAAAAGACTGGACCAGGTCAAGGAGCAAAGCACTTGCTCCATTTGCTTGTCACAGTGGGAGGCGAATGGCGTCCATCGCGTGGTCTCCCTGCGCTGTGGTCATCTTTTTGGCGATGATTGCATCCGCCAGAACCTGACGATATATGCAGAATGTCCTCTCTGCAAGCAGGCGGCGCAGATCAACGATTTGCGCTATATTTATGGCTATGGTGCACTTTAGGGATATCTGTTACGAGCTTCTATAACAAAATTTTTTTTAGAGCTATGTTTCTGTAAATCACAGTTCTTAATCGTGCTGGTTTTTGTTAATTTTTAAATTGTTGAGTTAGTTGCGTTGTTTTTAATTACTGTGTATATATTCAATTATTTTTACTATTATTTAATGTCAGAGATATTCTATAGTCCTGAAGCCTAGCCAAGCGTTCCCCACTTCATAATCGTACTCGTTTCTGTCTGGCTTTTGACACAAAGTTAACCACTTTCCGGCAGTATTTTTTTATTCTGCCAACTTCCTGGCCATATCCCATTGGGTATCAGGAAAATGCCCTGACAGAAATGGGTTAAGCTCCTACAAATGCCGCAATTATTTGCATGCTCCGGCGTCGAGTGCTTTTATTTACCGGCATTTTCCTTTGGAAATCGCGTGCCTGGGCCAAAGCCCGCGAATTATTCAGGTTAAGTGCGCTTCATATGCGTTTATGCTGAAATTAAAACACTCCCTAATTCTGCAGTTCCCCGCTCTCCCCTCCTCACTCTATTACAACTGTGAAATTAAAACTATTTTATTGAAGTTGATAGCATGCGTGCGTACTGGGAGAAAAAAGCTCAAACAAAAATCAGAAAAATTATAACAAACTTTTTTGCCAGAGTAAATGAAAAACAAAAATGTCGCACAAAGAGAGGAAAACTTGCAGCATTCCGAGGCAAATAAAAAGCTGGGCCCAGCCCCATCCCTGCCTGCTGCCTGCCTGCCTGCCTTCCCGATTAAGCATTGGAAAATAATTAAAAAGTTTTCCGTTGAGATAACGGAAATTGAATTGCAGCAGAGGCCCGCCTTAAAGCCGAAGAAGGGGGAAATTTCATTAAATTCTGGCTGAATAATTTAAAAACAAATGAATAAATGGCAACGATTTTATTTTGCGATGGGGCCAGACTTGGGGAGGCGGCTATAAATGTCCAAATGGTGCCACAAGTTTTTAGCACAACTTTCTATTTACTGCTGGCTTCAAAATTAATTTCAGAAAGGATTGGACTTTTATTGGGAAGTAAACTAGTATTGCAATTGCAATTTTAGTTTATTGGTAATAAATGTCCTGGGATGTTAGAAAATTCAATATGTTTTTATATTAAAAACTTAATTAGAATATTAAAATAGAAGGCTTTAAATGGCTTAAAAAATATAGATAGCCTTTAAATAGTAAGGCTAGTAAATCTTAGATATTAAAAGATTAAAGAAAATAAAATAACTGCAGTATGTCAATGCCCCTATATAATATTTTGTCCTCTCCCCATAACCTTAATTTTCTCCCCCCTTATGTCTAGTTTAGTCCACGCTAAACGGAAATGCTTAGAAAATAATTCAGCTGCTCTTTCAGGAATTCATTAATTTTAATTAAATAATTATTGGATAATGAAATAGTGAACGCAGACTGGAAAAACCAACAGCGTGGGTTTACGTAAATGACAAATGAGGACAAAAATGCAGTTGCATAATGAATTCCATTTAACGGAATTTCCCGGTTAACACTATATAATATATATGCGCATACTCGGTACGTGTGCAGAGGGAAAAATCCTGACAGGACCGGGCAGGACGTCAGTTCACAGGACGTCGCCCACGCGACGGCATGCTCGGTTGCATTTTTTGGCAGCTCGCACGTGTTACCGCTCAACAGCTCCATCGTAGCGCCACCACCCAGGCTCCCAAACTTCCATCTACCCACTGAACCCACTGGATACTCCAGCTCCATTTTCCCCTGAACTCGCGGTGCACACGAGTGCATGGCATAATGCATTTATAAAGGCCGCCGAACAATGCCAACAGCCAGTCAGATAATTTCATTTCGCCTCTGTGGCTGGCTCCGGGAATGCCATTTCCGATTTACCACTAACTGTTTGTTTTTCTCACACTTGGCACTACTTTACATTTATTTTCCTCCGGCCCTTTTCGTTACCTTTATATATATATATATATTTTTTTTGTATATATATTTTCTGTGCATTTTTCGTGAGGCTGTCATTAAGCTCGCATGAGCTGCGACTTTGGTCCGTGCATGAAATTTTATGACGGCTGTTGTGCCGTGTGCATCCCGCGCTGTCGCCTGAGCTCTCTTGGCCCAAATATCGGTGGCGTTGAAAACAGGAGCAGCAACAGGAATACGGAGATATACACTGGGAGGATATTAATAAGGGATATATTTAAGAGGATAAATTAATGGAGAATATATAATAGATATATTATTATTTTTATGATAAAATGTAGAAGTTCGAAGTTCTTTTTAATGCTGTTTAAATACCATTTTTTTTAATAATAAATTCAAGTACTCAAGTATTTAAATAATAATTTAATTAAGAGAGTGTTTTAAGAGAAAGCGCTCGAAAAACAACTACCTTGATGTGTTATCCTACTAAGATTTTTATTTAGAGCTTAAAATATCTTTTGAACATTTTCAGAGGCCTATTTTATACGAATTAGGTATGAAATCATTTCACAAAACTTTAAATATAGTCATAGCTCAAGTTCTATGGAATTCCCGACTTCTATAATTTATTTTCCATGGAAAAATTTAAATTAATTAATTTTTTCTCCGTGTAACCCTCATCCAGTCATATTCTCATTCTGACAAGCAGTCAGCGCTCGCGATTTAACAGACAGACGCAACAGAGACACTGACGTCGTTGCCGTCTGCAGGTGAATGCAGACAATGCAAATATTTGTTCGCTCCCATAACTATATAGCACACACTCGGGGCCAGGATCTGTGGGATTCTCGGGGATGTAAGTTGTGCCAAGAGCGCGATAAAAAGTAATGTCGCCCATTGTTTGGCAACTCTAGCTGATGTCAGCATTGATTCGTTAAGATATCAGTGAGCTCTCGAAACAAAAACAAAAGTTAACGCTTTATGCAGACACATTGATTTCAGGGGAAAAGATACAAAGGATTGTGGAGAAGAAAAGATTCCTAGAAAAATGAAGCCATGTACCTTAATTGTTACATATTTGTAGTAGAAATTACTATATAAAATCTAGAAATTAAAAAATTACGCTTATGCAGACATTTTTTACATGGAAAAAGATATACAAAATTGTGCAAAAATTAAACTTAAAATAGTTTCTAGATAAATATATATTTGTAGTAAAATTTACTACCGAAAATCTACGAATTTAAAAACCTCCAATTAAAAGACATTTTAAATCCCAGCCCTGCAGACTCCCAAGTATGCTTATTAACTTGAGCAAAGTTTCCACAGTCGAAAACCTAATTGCGAGCATCTTTGCCCGAGTTGCATTGTTAATAATGTTCCACTTTGATGATTCCCGACCGGCTCCCTGCTTCCCTCTGTGGTCTACTCCCCTCTGTATATATATATATATATATATACTCAACTTATTTCATTATGTACATAGCTGTATAATTTCAATACGTCCATAGTGCTGACAATACAATTTGCACAAGCAGAGAAAAAGGCAACGCAAAAGTTTTGCCAACGAAATGAACGATGCAATCATGTCCACGTCCCGGCACTTCCTCCCCTTTCACTGCTGTTCCGTTAGGAGTTCTTGTTTTTATTCCATCTTTGCCACTTTGGGCATGCAACAAACTTTATTAAAAAGTATGCAAGAAATTTTGCATCTATACATCGCCCGAGTACCCAAAGGGCTGCGTAGGTATCCTCCGGTTGTAGTTAAAGTTTTGGGCCAAGCTGAGTCCTAGCCCCAAGTCACTGCTCCGTTTTTCTCTCTCCGTGCGGATTGACATGAATTGGCAAAATGAAATGGAAATTTCTTGTGATAAATTTCAATGATCAAGCGCCTTGCCGTGCCTTGCCGAGGCGCAAACAAGAAGTGAAAGCCGTTGCCATCCGTTGAGTGCAGTTTGCTGTATGTTAGCTGCCGGTTAGGGAATATAAAAATTGCCCACATAAATTGCGTGCCAGTCGAGCACCGAGTTATGCCAAATAAATTAAAACACTTCCTTCCGGTTTGTATAGAAAGTTTGCTTGCAGAAATAGTGATTCGTCTTATTGGTGCAAATACACTTCTATATTTGATGTTGGAACAGCATTTTCCAATTAGTGGCTGAGTGACAGGGGAAAATATGTTGTTTCTGGGTATGTTCTTCTAAAATGATTTTATGAACTATTAACACTACTGTTTAACAAATGTTTAAGCACTTAAGTGTGTTTAAAAGACATTAAAATCTATCTAAACTCTCATAGCATTCTTCTATATTCCCAGCATTATCCCATATACTATTAAACCAAAAGGTATTATCTTCTCTCAAAGAAAACCCCTGCTCTTGTGTTTTCCCTCAAAACATTTTTATTTCCCAGTGTTCTTGAGTGTTACGACTTCTGTGTATACGAAGGCAATGACGCCTGATGCTATTTTAGTTGCTAAGCAAATAAAATGCACAGAACAACTTTCCTTGCTATGCAAATGCAATGGCATAAAGGAGCAACTTGGCTCCAACTGTTCCGTTTCTGCATACACAGTGCGTGCAATTAACGAGCTATTACCCGAGGAGTCCTTAACCCACAATGACTACATATGTGTGTGCTTTTTTTTGCCATTACAGCTGTCGTCTTGGGCAATCACCATGAGAGCCTGACGCTGAGTCCGGCGGAGCACAGCGTGGTGCGGTACACAAACGAATCGCTCATCATCCAGTGCCGGAGTCCCAATCCGGATGTAAGGCTGCAATGGAAATCGCCGCGAGGCGAAATTATACATTCACATTGAGCAAACATCGACAGGTAAGGATCAATTGGAATGGGAATGGGATGCAATGGGAAACAAGGGAATGGCGTTGCAATAGATAAACTAGTACATAGCGAGGGAGTCAGGGATCAGGGGTCAATGTGCCAGGCGTGTGCACATACAGCGCCAAAAGCACAACAAACGCAATTAACTGCAATTCTCCTTCTACATTCTTTTGTAACTGGGTACCCAGTAGGAAGGAACAGAGAGGATATGATTGGGAATACATTAAGGAAACAATTTTTATAGAGCAATATATTTAATTTAGTAAATTTTCTGAGAGTTAGTATACTTTTAAGGTAGCTTCTTTCAGGAAAACAGTATTTGTATATTCCTATATTTCATTCATTAAATTGAAGTAGTTTTTGAATCCCTTAAAGGAAGTTTCTTATATTAAATATGTCTTTGAAGAGTCTTAGCATCCTTTTAAGTAGAGTTCCTTTATGAAAGCACTCTTAAGTCTCTCTAGCTTGTAAGTAGATATTAAATACAAATTTTCAACCTAATGATTATAAAATTGAGCTAATTTTTAATATATTTAAATCCAATTTAGTGGGTATCAGTGAGTCAGCGTTTTGAGCAAAGTTATTCTATCACTTCTCCGCTGGCGCTGTTGCTTAATGCCGCCCGCTTTGTTTTTCAAACCTCGTTTAACCTTTTTCTATGTATTCTATACTCGATTTCCCAATTCCCATTTTCTATTTTCAATTTTCATTTTATTTTTCCCTCTGTCGCTCGCTCCCTTATTTGTTTTCGCCTTTCCCTCTGCCTTACCTTTCCTTTCCCCTTTCCAGAATAATTGAAAATCGTTTTCGCCCACATCGCGCTGGCCGACAAGGGCAATTGGACCTGCGAAGCTTGTGAGGGCGGTCTGCATAGTAAATCCTTCGATTTGATTGTGTACCGTAAGTGCTGGGAGTCGCCCTGGGTCGTAGGTCGTTCAGTCATTAATATTGCATTGTTTTCTTGTCACCCCGCCGCGTTGCCTTTGCGCCAACAGAGAAAATTACGTTCACGGAAAATGCCACCGTGATGACCGTTAAGGAGGGCGACAAGGCCACCATCCTGTGCGACGTAAAGGGCGAGCCCCAGCCGAATGTCACCTGGCACTTCAACGGACAGCCCATCAGCACCGGAGGTGAGTACAGCCACAGGGCCTCCATAATGAGCTACGAATTCCCGCGCTGAAAATGCCAAACGACTGACTGCCCTTTTTCCTTCAATCTCCCCCATTCATGTGCAGCGGCCGATGACTCCAAGTTCCGCATCCTGGCCGATGGTTTGCTCATCAACAAGGTAACACAGAATGACACCGGCGAGTACGCGTGCCGGGCATACCAAGTCAACTCCATCGCTTCCGATATGCAGGAGCGCACCGTTTTGATGAAAATCGAACGTGAGTGTTATTTATGGTTTCCAAACAAAAGCCGGGGAACAGTGGGACAAGAATGTATTTCAAAAATTAAGTCGAATTAAATTAAATACTATTTTGTTGCGTTTGTTAATCCCTAAGGGGAAAGTTTCATTACATAAATATCTTAGTAAAAAATAATTATACTTGAGAAGAGTTAGGAAATTAATTTTCGTAAATTTTTTCTACTCTTTGAAATAAGAAAATAATTTAAAGAGCTTTCTTGACAAATTTATTATGCAAAATAATTACGAACATCTATCTATCTTATCTATCTATAAAGTTTTATGATTATTTTTTTTTTATAAACCCATAGTTCCTAATTTAGGGTCCTGTTAAAACTTGAGCACCATTTTGTTTCCTTTTTTTTTGTGTGGGTCGAGAGGACTCTAAAATTTGTGTGTTGTGCTTAGTAAATAGGTAATTAGTTTTTGAGCACGAAAAATGCTGGAATTACATTCGTTTAGCCCGGAGCAGGGCTCGCATGCGAGCCGCTCTTTTGATGGATACCGCTGGATGCCGATGTTACTGATGTGTGGCCAGTGGGCGTGGCGCACATGCAGCTAATGGCTCAACTTGGCCGGGCTCTGATTTATGGTTAGCGGACATGGTTTTTCCATTTCCCTGGCATACCTTTAAGAGTCGCTCTTTGAACTGTCAGCTTGTCTGCTGTCAACTGAAAGTCGCAAGTTGCCAGTTAATACGATTTAAGCAAAGTTTTTAATGAATTTATTAAACAAAAAATTATCCTACGAAATTTATAAAAGCCTATTTATGTGTGATTTTGTTTCTGTTACTGTTAAGACAAGCCTATATAGTCTCCATCCCCCTTTGTGAGTCTAAAGTACGCCTACATCAATGGCACGGCCCAGATTATGTGCGAGTCTCAGGCAGAGCCGCCGGCTAACTTCTCGTGGCATCGGAAGCAAAAGCATCTGCACAGCAACCAGAAGCTGTACACTATTGAGACGGATAACTACTGGTCCCGGCTCACCATTCGCGTTCTTAACGCCAGCGCCTTCGATAACTATCGATGCCGGGCCTGGAACGATATGGGCAGCATTGAAAGGACCACGCGGCTGGAGAAGGGCGAGAAGCCCCCAGCTCCAAGTACCTTCAACCTGCGCGGCTTCAACTCCAACACTTTCGACGTGGTCCTTAGTGCGCCGCGTGGCAAGGAGGAGCGCGGTCTCATGGAGGTCAATGGCTTCCGCATCGAGTACATCACCGAGATGGAGTTCAAGGAAGACGGCGCCAAGTGGACCAATGCCAAGAGGAAGGATTATCCCTTCGAGGATGGTTAGTAGCGATTTTTGGGCTCTTTTATTATAATAAATATTTAATTGAAAATAAATCCCAATAAATTTCAGGTGCAACTTTCCTGCTGACGAATCTCGAGCCGGACACGGAATACCTCGTGAGGGCAGCCTCCCGCAACCTGGCCGGCTTCAGTGACTGGACCAAGGTGGAGAAGTACAAGACGCTGTCCCTAGAGCCGCGAGCGCCCTGCAGCCTGCAATCCTAGTCCTGGCCATAATGTCCCTATGGCAAGTCCTGCGTCCGAGCCTTGTGTGAATCTGAATCTGCGGGCGGATGACGGATAACGGATGCTGGATGCGACGGGATGACAGGATGACGCAGGACCTTTGCCCCATGTGCTTTGTATAGCTTTAAGGTCTGATTTGCTTGGTATAATTTTCGGGTTAGCTCTTAAGTTCTGTGCGTTGCTAAAAAAACCTAAGAAAGTGTTACGTTTAAGTTTAGTTCGTGTTTCTGTTCAGCTTTTGGCGAGATATTTATGGAAAACATATAGAATATTTATATATATATATATTTAAACAAATCCTCATAGCGTTTAAATGAAAGTAAAGGTTCCACTCTAGACTCCTTGAGTAAGAAATTTTCAAGTGCCCCTTAATAATTATTCAAAATGAAAGTTTTGCTCAACTTTCTTGTGCAAGTCCTAATGAGTTTGCTTTAGTTTCCTAACTGAGCCTAAGCCTTGAATCTTAATAGAGATTTTGTTGCCAAATCTTTAAGATATATATGTAATCACAGAGTTGCCAAAAATGAATAAAAATAAACAAACTTTCGCTCTAAAAGAGCAAGTAACTAAGCTGTAACCATTTTTCCCTCTATAAATCAATCAATAACGACTTTTTGAAAATAAAATCACTCTAAACAAACACATGAAAGAGCTTAACAAGAACATTTGAAATTTTATATTACACTTAATCTTTTTTTAACCAAAAAGCCAAAGCCAAAGCAAAAGCCAAACGTTTCCACGTGTACATTTCCAGGATTACATTTGTAACTAAAAGTAAGCATAACCTTTTCGCCACAAAGGAAAAACTGAAAATATTTATAGGCATATTTTACAAAAACACACCGTTTGTGGGAAATAGTTGATTCCCATTGTAAAAGTAACATATTTTGCAACTAATGTGTTGTGAAATGTAAACCGAAAATCCGAATAACTTAGCTAAAGATTAAATATTTTGTGGTTTTCGTTTGCCAATTGTGTGCGAGCCAAAATAAAAGTTATTATATACATATAAACCATAAAGCCAAAATATTGCTGTACTTACTTGGATTTTAGTGGCCAAAAGTCATCGGATTTCTGTCAGCGGGGAGCCGAGTTGGGCTTTAATTGGTTTATTCCTTCAGTGAAAGCTTTAATTTAACAAAAAAGCAACTTTAATTGGGGCAAATTTCTCGGGCTTAGTTGGCCTTTTGTTATTTGCCTTATGAACCTACACATCACTCTAAGCTTTTTGTAAGTAAAACACACAGAGTACACAAAAATCATAAACCATTAGGAAAATGTCAAAATCAAAGCGTTTTTGTATTCACAATATGAAGCCATCCTTTAAGGACGAATTCAGCTCAGCGGAGCAGCTAATCAATCACAGCATGAAAGTTATTTCAGGTATGTAAATAGCACTATTGTTATCCTTATTAAAATAAAAACATCCATGTTAATTCATAGACCACAAACGAGCAAGGAGCAGGATTCCCGAAATGAGTCCCTTGTCCCGAAGATACGCAGCCAGAAAATTCACGTCTGTCACGTCAATTAGCAGTGGCTCCGGGAAGCGTTGCCCACCTTCGCAACCTCCAAAAAGTACGCCTTGCAAGGTCGCGAAAAAAACCGAGAAAGCTCCTGGCCTTAAACTCGAACTAAGTCCCAAGCCCCGATTGTTTGTCTCCAGAAAATTCCCTTCATCACTGCCACTTCCCAGCCGCATAGCAGCAGGTGGTTCCGGGAAGCTTGGTCAGGCCTTAAAATCTGGTGAGCCGTGCCAATGTCAGCGAGCAGAAAGGCCTTCCAAAGCCGCTGAAAAATGCGAAAAACTGACTTCGAAAAAAGGCAGCACATCGAAGCCGGAACCCGTAAAGCCCACATGCAGCGATGCACCGGCAGCCCGGCACGAAAGCTCTGTATCCTTTCAAGAGCCTGTGGCCAGGGAAATTCCCAGTTGTGATCTCCCAGATCAACCCAAAGCGCTGCCCATCAGCGATTCACACAGTCTTCACAGGAAGAGGTCTCTCGGGTGTTGCAAACGACCCGTAATTGTGGTGACAAGGAAACACCACAAGGGAAAGAAACATCATCTTGGGAGCTCCACAAGCTCCTCGAGCTCTGTTACCATCCATCATCAAGATCATTCAAGGCATTCTGCAAGTTCCCCGAGCTCCCAACTTCATGAGCCCCATGAGCAACATCGTACGAGCTCCCCGAGTTCTCATCGTGGTGATCATTCTCAAGAGCATCATCGCAGGAGCTCCCCGAGTTCTCATCATGAAGAGCATCATCCTATGAGCTCCCCGAGGGCTCACCACCGTAGTTACATACCTTATATCCGAGGAAAGCATTCTCGAAGTTCTCAGGATTCCCATCATCTTAATCATATAAAGCTCCCCGGAATCCCATCATCGTGGTCACATACAGCATCATGGAAGTTCTTCGGATTCCCATCATTCTGATCGAATACGGCATCGTGAAAGCTGTCCAAATTCTGATCGTCAAGATCAGTGCGAAAAGGAGTTTTATAAAATCTGTGCAGATTCCCATCAGCTTGATCATATAGGGCATAATGGAAGGTTCCCTGATTCCCATCATCGTGATCAAACCGCTAAGCAGAATAATGAGAGCTGTCCAGAATCTGATAATCATGATTCCTTCACGGTATTGCCACCTTGTGATAACAGTGCCGACGTAGATAACAAGTTGGCTGAGTTCGCTCGGAAGTTGGAGGACCTTCAGATTAATTATCTCCCCGATATTCGTCAGCAAATTGATGGCCTTAATACTACGCTGAAAGCTCTGGCGGAGAAAAGCGAAGCAAAAAAGGAGCCCGAGCCGCCCGTCTGTCCGAATCTGGAGAGAAGGTCCTTGAGCACCTGCCAGTTCTGTCAGGGACACGACTTGCCCCTCCTGGACAGCTTCCATGCCCAGCTAATGGAGAAAATTGGCCCTAGAACCTTCAGCGATATGGTGATGTCTGTCTTCCTGCGGGCAGACAATATTTACCACGTGAATGTAAGGGATATGAGCACCGGCTCTTCCCTCTCTTGCTTCCTGGTGACCGACAACGGCATCACAGAGGCCCAGCAGTTGGGTCTCTTCCAGGAGATACTCACCTTCAGTGTGATCGATGTGCGAAATACCCTAAAGCCCAGGAACTGTGCCTTGGGCATCACCTTCGAGCTTGTACCCTCGGGTCGCCAAAAGGGTGGCTCTGACTCACTGAGTATGGGGATTTGCATGGCGTGCAAGCGTTTTGTGGCCCGAGTCCTGGGCCTGCCGCTAGAGAAGCTAAAGTATTTGTATGGAACCCTAGAAAATACTAATAATTACCCGGAGAGATCGCTAAGACGGTTCCGGAATCGAATTGCCAGGATTCAGGCTAGCTCGGTTGGGACCACCTCTCAGGGAAAATCCAAGCAACAATCCAAAGTAAAGACAAGGATATGGGCGACCTAAATTTCCATTTTATAAAAAATTAATATAAGACTCCAGCTATTTTTATAAATATATCTCTAGCCTTCATTAAGTTAAATTATTGATTAATATTTAATAATTACATGTCTAACTTCTATCTAGAATAAAGACTGCACCTTTTACCCATTTCATGGAACAAAAGACTGGCCTGATTGTTGGAACCGAACCTGGCCAGGCCAGACCGCATGTCAAACTGTTCATTTCGGCAAACAGCGCGGTTTGTCAATCAGCCACGTCAACTGGGGCTCAACCGGAGCCCGCATATGCCTCTGCCTCCTCCGCTCCTCCGATCCTCCGCTGGGAGACAATGCCGCAGGGGCAAACGCATGCCAGCCGTATGCTGACAGCCGCATAAATCAGATGAATGCCAAACGTCGGATTCGGATGCGGATGCGGCTGTGGATGCGGATGCGTCAGCGTCATATTGTGCGTAGTGACTTTTATTGCCAGGCCGCGCGTTAAATATTTTTCTATGTACGGGGATAGACATGGAGGAGGCCTCTCATTGACATTTGACATTTGCCTTTCGCATCACAATGAGAGGAGCCTTGAATACCCGCCTTGTTTGGTGTGCAAATAGGCGCGGCTCAAAACAATCCGCCCGCTTCTTAATTTCCAAATGGGCGAACATTTTCGAAGCTAAAAGCTTTGAATTTTCCGAGTGGGCTTACGCACCCCGCAGCTCTGAATATCAACACTTTAAGTCAACTCCGCCTGAAAAAGAGTTTGGGAAAAAACTGCATTCCCCGGCATTTTAGGCCTGCAGTTTCGCACGGAAAGCCTCTCTAGGAGCCTCCATTCCGGCAATGCAATTTCCATGTCAGCGACCAGTTTTCCTTTTTCGCTCTTCTGTTTCGTTTCATCTGGCTTATCGATGGTTTGGCATTCAACTTTTTCCACAACTCTTACACACAGGGCGAGGGCAAAGCCCTTCAACTGAAATCAAGCGTAATATTTCTGGGGCTAGTGGGAAAAATATGCCAATATTCAGTTAGTTTTCAAAGGATTATAGGGGCTTTGGGTGGAAGTTTGTATCTTTAAAACAGGGTTTTTATTAATTTAAAGGAAAAATACAGAGTGGTGCTGAATTATAAAAAATAAAGTCGATGTAGGTACATGAATCTTAAACATTTATGTACTGTAATTTATAGCGCACTTTTTATTTTAAGAACCCTGGGAATTTAAGTATATATTATCTTTAAAAACTTATTTTCTGGCTTGCAAGTCTTTTTCAAATGTTAATTAAATATCTAATAAAATTACCTAATGATCTCCTTAAATAGATACTATTCTACCTCTTACCTTGCCAAGTAATCAATATTAAAAAGCACAACATTACCAATTGCAATACAAAGCTGGAACAACATTTATCTAGCCATAAACACACACTTAATCAGGCTCTACTGCCGTCATTAGGGATTCCATCTGGGCTTCATTATGACCGCCTGAATGTTCCACATTTTCCCCACTTGGCTTTCACCGATTTTCCGCTTGCTAAGTTGCCGCCGGCCAACGGGGCGGATGCGGATGCTTTGCACGGACCGACCGCACGCCGTGTCAATAAATGAGAGCGCAAAGCATTAAATTGTAATTTTTTAATTACACACAAAAGATTTAATGACTGCGGTGGTAATAACACACAACAGACGCTGCCACGCCCCCTGACCCGGCTCCCGGAGTCTGTTTCCAGGATGCTGGGTCCTTAGTGCGGAGCGAGGCGGAGCTGGGAGTATGCAGCGCTTAATTACATAAACGGCGAGCTGAGCAGAAGACTTTCGCTGTACCGACAGACTGCGAGTGTAAAATCGAGATAATAAGAAAATGGCGAAAATTAAATTGTTCTTCTGTGCGCGCGCCAAGTGACCAATTAAAGGGAAGCGAGCAAAAAGTCCCCGAGTTCGAGTCTCAGTTTGAGACTCCTGCCAAGCCGGAGCAACGGTCCCCGAGGCCACTTCCAGGCAACTCCTTTTTGCTTGGCTCCTTGTACTCGACTCCGGCTTATTAGCCACTGAGATTTGCTTGAAGTATATCTCTGCGCCGGCTGTCGTCTGCCTTTTGCCATCTCTCTCTCTGTTTGTTTAGCAATAAAAATAATTTTGCGCTTTCTAATGATGCCACACAGAAGCGAGGAGCGAAGGCCGGCCACTAAATTAGCGCCATCGGCCTTTCAGCAGTCAGCAGTCAACAGTCGAGATATAGTACTGCCAATTATGCACTCGGAAAAAAGGTTACGAATTTTAGGATGACAGGAAATACTTGATTGTCTTTGATAACCTCTTAATATATTTATTCTTCAGCTTTTAAAGTTCGTTTATGCGCCTTAAAGTTCGTTTATGCGTTTTCATCCCAACCGTATATTATGCACCCACCTGTAGAAAGACAGGAAGCCCCACCAAATTGCCTCTGATCATTGGTAAGTCAGTTTCTAAAAATCATTTATGTGCCATAGTGCATTCATCTCAAGTTAATGTATTTTAAATTATTTTAATTGAGGTAAGGGCTGGAAGAAAAATTTTTTGACGGAATACTAAAAATCATTTATGTGCCATAGTGCATTCATCTCAAGTTAATGTATTTTAAATTATTTTAATTGAGGTAAGGGCTGGAAGAAAAATTTTTTGACGGAATACTTAAAATACTAGAGAACTTCCAGTTTCATATTTTAATTAATTTCCTTCATAAAATAAATAAATAATTATTTTTCGGAACCTAAAACTGGATAAACCGAAAATTTCTTCCAAGTGCATTCGGGCTTTCCCAGCTATAGAGTCGTAAATAAAAGTTGCTCCGCAAACTAACTAATATGCCAGAGTCGGGGCCCACAGATCTTGTATAAAGCAAATGCATTGGTAGGAATACTCCCTCTTTCCGCCTTCCACCTTCTCCTGCCCATTTTCTGGCCGTTAAACTTGCTGCCTGGCCGTTGTTGAATGCTTTCGTGTGTTTGCCGTTTGTTGCCAACACACTAATTACCGCAATTAATTATGCTGCCTGCGGAACAAAGTCCGTCGTCCAAAGTAGAGGGCCCAGAGCGAGGCCAGTACAATTCCCCCATTGTGTTGGCTCGCTTTTCGGCTACAACTTTAATCGAGGGCGGTGTGTATAGTTGAGGGGTTTTAAGCGCTTTTTATCCTTTGTCTCAAAGCGCATATCAAATGATACGGCTCTCGGAGGGGGAGCGCTTATTTAATTCCCTTACCCAACTGATGTTAACCACATTACATAAGCAGCATATGCCGCAATTGCAAATCAATTAAGTGTAAATGGATTATGCCATATTAAAGCCGTTTGCGTAAACAATATTGCATCAACAAGCACGTGTAACACAATATGTCAGTACTATAAAGAGAAGGTAAGTGTGAAATGGGATTACGAATTTTACCTTTAAGGTTTAAATTCGGTCGAATAAATGAGTGAATGGATTTGTATTCCATTCAATTTTTTTTTATTTTATTCACTGACATTTTTCATAAGCTGCCATTATTTTAAAAGGATAATTAATTATATTATAAAGCCAATGAGCAAATAATTAAGGCGACTTTTAAGCTGAAGTCAAAAAAGAAACGATTAAGGGAAGCAAAAGTGTGATGAGGCAACCAAACTACGATATTAACTTATTAGAAACTATTATTTTTACATAACATAACTACTCTTTAAATCCTCACAACTTTAGCCAAATCTCTTGAAAAGTTCCAGAGCAGGTTGCACCAGGATTAGACTATGGAAAAGCCAATATTAGTATCCAAACTTTGGTATAGACACGAACTCAAAAGCCTTAATTGATACTTTAATCCCCACTAGATGTAGAGTGTTTTTCCACTAACTGAGATTTAAATAAAATCTCCATTTACTCCATCCCTGCTTTTGGCCATGGCCATTGGCAGTCCCATTGCGTAGCTGAAATCGCCGTGCGACCATTAAGCAAATCACAAAACTATCACGTGTTGGAGTGCGGCAACAGAATAGAAACAATTTTGAAGTCGAGAACCTCGAGAGCCAATGGCAAAACATGCATGAAAATTGAAAATTATGTTCAAAATGCACTCAGTGTCGGCGGCAGCAAGCAGCAACAGATGGAGTTTCAGGATGCACAGCACCAGCAGGAGCAGGAACTCCATCTGTGCCATGTTTGTTCCTGTCAACGCAATGAAGTGCAACATTTTCTATACGAGTGTGTGCGAGCCAGCCTGTTTGTTTATGCGGATGTGGCAGCAAACTATACTATATTACATACATAAGCAAGCACCTTTGGCAGCCAGGCAAGCCACTTCATATTGTAAATTTGGTAGAAAATATTTTTAGTGTCGCCAGGATTTCCCGCTTCCATCGGTGTCCTGGCAGGAACTGCCATTGTTGCTCGACGCCACCTGCTCGCAGCAACACAGCAACAGAACTGCTCCGGCTCTGTAGCTGAGAATTGTGGCAGCAAGTGCTGCTGCTCCTGCATCCTTTCCTGCTTGGCACCTGTTTGCCCGGGCACCTTTTGTGGTCCCCCAATGTCCTGGAGTGCTTTTGTATGCATCCTAATGCAATCCTTGTTACTGCGTTTGTTTGATTGCTTCCGCAAGTATTGTGCCACAGTGTGCTGGCTCCGATTTGTATGCCTTAATTAGAGGAAGACTTACCAACCAGCATTCGCTAAAAGGATAAGAAATATTAACTAGCAAAGAAGGGAATTTAAAGAGGCCTTAATAGCAAAAGAAATGACTTTAAATTCTTACTTAACTAACAAATAATTTCAAAAACACTTTGAATCAATGTAAAATAAGGTCAACAGCTAAGTTCCCCATTTAATTCCAAGAATTCAACTTGAGTTGCATTAAATTTGAGATATTTCTGCTCTGCGTTTCCATTTAACTGGCGCACTCGAGCCAGCTAGCTGACTCCATCCGAGTCCTATTTACACAGGACATAAACAAGCTGCACGAGCAGCTGCACTTGACTAAACAATACACAACTTATAGTCGAAATATCCTGCTAAGGGACTCCAAATTCGATTTCCCGCCAGCCGCCAAATGGAAGCCGAGACCCGAGCTTGCGCTGGACGACTATATGTTCGCTGGGCGAGCAACAAAAAGCGAAAGTTAGGGCAAATCCCTGCTTGGCTGCACATGATTTGGCCGAGTTGTTGTCGCTCAAGCACGCAGCCAATCAATATCAATCGCAATTCAATTTCAATCTCAACTTCAGGCCAGAAGTCGCTGTCGTCTGGCTTTGGCGATTTGAAAAATGGCGGAGTGCACTTTGCAGAGTTGCGCCAGTAAATTACTTCAGGGGGAGATTTGTGTGAGCTGTGACGGGGGGGAAACTGGTGGCCATAATGAGCAGCATTCGGGGATCCCTCTCTGTGCCAATGTTTGCGTAAATTTGCGCGAGATTTGTTGCCATCAAACGAGCGCCGAAATTCTCGTTTGATTAATGCCCCCAATGCATTTCTGTCCTGTCACAGGACCAAGAGACGAGGACAAAGTTCCCTGCAGGTGCTGGAGCAACAGGCAGCTCTGATTATTAATGGTTCTCTCTTTTTGTGCCAGGACTGACATGCAAATTACATAACTTGCCAAACTTTTGCCACCGTCAACTGGCAGTCAACGCATAAAGATGGCTTATAAAAACTACTACTACCCCCGCAGGAAGAAATGGCAGCCTGGAAGTCTGTACAAATAGCAGGGGCAGGACTTGAAAAAAAATAGCAGAAAAGAGTCAAACAAATAAGCAAACAGACTGTCCAGACAGAACGAGTGGCAACAGTCTACAAAGTAAGCCCGGCAAATGGCAACAGTGCAATGACAGACATCTTTTGGGGAGCAATTCATGAAACATAAAAGTTTTAGAGACAAGAAATTATTCAAAAATTAGCGCTCTGGGAAATTTGTATTAATCAATTTCATTTTCAACATATTCTTATTTCTTTTGCAAGCAGTATAAATGTCGGAATGGCCGAATTCGGACCACTATATCCTATATAGCTGCCATAGGAATGATGGTGAAATTTATGTAAAACAAGCAAAAAAGCTAACATCGGAAACCCGAAGCTTACATACTTTTGCAATTTCCTAATTTAGTAAAGGCAAACTAAGCCAAAGTTACTACACTTTCAGTCCAAATATGCACAATTATTTGAGCAGATTAATTATAAAATTCATAAAATTATGCAATTGTGTTTCCATTAGTGTTTCATTTTAAACTGAATTATAATATGATGATTACCAATATCTAAGGTCTTTCTGAGAGCATATCATGGCCAAAAAGCAAGTGATTGCCAAATGTCATATATTTCCCGATTCAGCATTAAAATCTTAGTTAATTACTTGAAAAATATTGAAAAATTTCAGAAAAAAAATTTGGCCATTTTTTCAAGGGGTTACATCACGGAAATCGTCAAAAATTGACAAAAAAAATAATTATTTTAAATTTCTACACCCAGTATGCAGATAAATTACCCAACAAAAAACTAACATAGAAACGCTTTCCGAATTCAATTTAGGGCTGTTTTGGCTTAGTTATGATGATTTTTAGCCCAACCAATTCGAGTTTCTGGGAGTTCTGCCAGTTTCTGGAGGGTATCAGTCCTCGTCGGCGGTAAATGGCCTGTTTCTGGAAAGGATCAGTCTCTGCCGGCTGTAAGTGGCCAGTTTCTCAAGAGGACCAGTCCTTACCGTCTGAAAATGGCAAGTTTCTGGAAAGGATCAGTCCCAGCCGGCTGTAAATGGCCAGTTTCTGGAGAGACTCAGGCTCTGCCGTCTGTAAATGGCCAGTTCCTGGAGAGAATCAGGCCCTGCGTCAGTGCGTTGCAAATATCATGGCACCCTCTGCAAGGGTATGAAAACCGAACAGTCGGTGAATTTGCTATAACTGAAAATGTAATATCTTTTGCCTTTTTCTGCCTTTCCTCGTGTCTACATATTTATTAGGACCATTATTTTGCCTCGTTTTTTTTAATTAAATATTTAATTCATTTACAAGTGAAGAGACTATGATTTATTGGCTTCTACAGAAAAAAAATTAAGGTAAAGGCAAAACAAATAAATAGTAGGTCATTTTATATTTAAAAGAAATAGTGCCTTCACTGTTATAAATATCCCTGAAATGCTAATTTAAATACGTCTTGCAGAAAAAATCAATGAGTTCAATTTTCTCTTATTGAACTATGCTAATATCTGGCAGAAGCTATACCTCATCGATTCATCTCACGCTGAGCGGTTACAACTGGCCACAGAAATAGTTGGCCAGAAATATTTCAACAACTTTGGTAGCTTTGCATTTCCTTGCAGCTTTTTTATACTTTCTTTTTTTTTTGTTTTGTTTAATTTTTTGTATTTGCTGCACACCCAGTTTATTTTTTTATGCCCGTTTGCCCGCAAACTGTTGAAAAATGTTTTGCCATGCAAATATTTGTAAATCAAGCGGAAACAGAATTACGAGCAACTTCCTGGTCGCAATTAGCTTTTTTCTGTAAGCCAAAAGCATAAAAAGGGAGCTGGGCAGAGGCGTGCTTAAAATAGATTTAATGAGATGGATAAAAGGGATTTTAAAGGAACAATTTTACAAATCTAAGACATCATTATATTAATATATACAGCTTTTATTTCGTTTTACTTTATGTTTTAATATTTTTCCTGATTACAAACTATTTACATATTTTAGAAAACATAAAATCCAGTAACCATAAAATCCCCTGTTTGTAGAAGGTGTTCTCACCCATACTCCTTCCCTGCTTCCATTTCACACGGAGACATGAACGTGTTGAATGCCCAAAGTTCATCAAGTGACCCACCGCTATAGTTGGTCGTCGTCCCTTTTTCCCGCCCCTAATTGGAGGGGGATCAGGAAGAGGAACTGGTTCTGAAAAGGGGTAACTGGGAGCACCAGCTTTGGGTTAATGTGCCGCATTGAATTGTACGAGCTTAGCATATGCCTGTGTGCTCTGCTCGGCCCAGCGGGCAAGGATGTTTTCCTCTTTTCGCAGTTTGACCCTCATTTGTTTGCTTGTTGCGGTTCCCGTTCCCGGCTGCCGTTGATGTTTTGAACTTTAGCAGGTGTTTGAACTTGGGTGTATTTGCGTTTGCGGCCGCAGGAAGTACTGCTTATTCAGTGTACCTGGTGCGAGGTTCCTATAGGAACCAGTGTAAATATGAGTAGCTATGGAGAGGCACGAGTGAAAAGCGAAATATGATTGCCGAACGTGGGCCCGGGCCCAAATGGGCAAGTCAAAAAGGTGAAAAAGGCCTAATAGGAAAATATGACTTGTTAAACGTTGCGGATATGAAAACGATATTTTTTAGTTGGGGCTTATTGATTGGATAAAGATATTTGACTTACTCATTAGCATGGATTAATAAATGATAGTTTTAATGCATAATTTTATCATTTTCTTCGTAAGAGACTCTAGATTTCATTTAATTAAAAATTAGCCAGGTAAGGAATTTATCCGTTGGAGAAACTAAAACAAACAAAGAAACAAATCTTTTAAATTTAAAAGATTAATAACTTTTGAAGGCATTCCTTTAATTTTGTAAGAATTTTTTTAAAACGTGTGGACTCTAAGAATTTTTATATTTTATCCTCCTTTTTTTTATTTTTAAGATTAAGTTAAACGGAAACATTGCGTACTGGTGTTCTTACATGTAGATGTTATGTCCACAAGACAGTTAACATGTACAACGTCTAACATTTTATGTAAACTTTTATTAACATTTACAAGGAGTCCTTATTGAGGAGGACACAATCCTTGCTAAAAGCTTTTATCTAAAGCTTTCTATGTTTGTACATTTTGGTCGTGCGCAGAAAGGCGCCAATTAAGACTGCTCTTGTATTTTAACTTTACATTATCAAGTAGATAATATAACGAGAAAGAAATACATTTTTTAATAAATATGCAATGAATAAATATTTATACAATTTATAGACCACGTTATTATGCCCTTCATTTGTTCCTCAATGTTTATATAAAGGTACAGAACGTGATAAAGATACTTCCCTCTATATCTTTCTAATAGTAAGACAATCAATATATTTGATCTCAATTAATTCTTGCTTCTCTCAGTTGCATTTACTCCCCTAATTACCCAATCAACTATTAATTGGTAGCCCACTTGACCATACCAGAAAGTCACAAATAATCTCTTCAATACGCGGAAAAGCCCGCCCGAAGGTTGTCAACTGGCACAAAGTCCATCGATTGACAGGACCATGAAAGCGCTTTCTTTGGTTTAATTACAACTGACATTATAATGAGGGTTGGCACCTTTTGCCGAAGGTGGCATTGAACATTGTGAGGTGAGGAATTTTTCGTGGTCAACCAGGACATTCTTTACTTTATTTGGAGTAAGTTGAAGGAGTTTACACAGGAAAGAAATATTGTGTCCGGAATATAAACATATTTTATTCTGTTCTAAGTGATTTTAATATAAAATTCAATACAAAGAAATTAAAATATTAATAGTTTCCTTGGAAGTTGATGTAAAAACTCGATTAAGTTTGGGTTTTGAAATATAATTTTATGAATCTCTATAAAGTGATTAAAAAGGAAACAAAACGAAATATCCAACAAGTGATTCCCTCTATATTACTTTAATTAAAACCAAAACACTCACAAAATTTCCCAAGGACATACACATATATTTTTTCTGAAGGTGTAAGCTCCACCGCTAACCGGCTGATTTAAGTTTGTGGTTATGCGGTTAAGCTACAAGTACTTTAATTTGGTTTTTGAATAACAAGGTTCCAGCACGTTGTGTGTTCGGGCTTTGGCTTTGACATGACCTACAACGTACACTTGCGTCGTATGGAACCACAATTGAATTATAAAGTTTATCGCATGCAATTCACACAAGCAGCGGCACGAATGCATTTTTAACAGGCATCGCAGGACCCGCAGCAACCGCCAACACCCCGCGCCACTTGGCAAAGCATTCCTTTGTGCATTTCTAAGCGGAGAAGGAGACGCAAAGCGGAACTGAAACATTTCCGACAGCAATGCGAAATGTTTTCAGCTTTAGCAAACTGATTCGGAGCTGTCATGATGAAAGGATTCCCCCTCTAAGAAGCAAACACCAGAATAAATTCAAAGAGCTCCAGCTTGAGCTTCTACCCCACGCCAAAACGTGACCTTTAATTAATGGCTTAAAGTCTTGGAGTAATCAATGTACTTCCCTGATTAGCTATCGCTATCGTTTTATTGCGCATACGCCACGTGTGCCGTTTAAGTACCCAAGGAAGAGAAGTACCTTTGGGGCGAGGCAAACACAGGAGGAGCTCATTAAATTTGTTCCAAAACTTTAAGGCAAAACTCTCGCGATTTATGGCCCCTCCATATCCCAACATCTTGATAGGAAGGCATATGATGAGGCGACGGAACAAGAAACCCCGAGGTCAGCGCTCGATCTCCATTCTGCGAGCAATTGCTGCCGTCTGAGACAGATTTCGACCGTGCTTATTTGTACAATAGCCCCGCCGTTTGTCTTAAGGACCGCACTTGGCAGTTTTAGCCAAGCCACAGACACAAGCCTCACACAACGCACAACACACAAAAGCCGCAGCCCCACTCGCACTCACACTCCGCACAGTCAATAAGTTAGACTGTCCTTTTCCCGACATTGTCAGGCCTGGTCCGCCCCTCGGCTACGTTATTCGATTATGCCAAAAAGCGGCAACAATGCGTTTGGCAACATGAAAATTATGTTTTTAATTTTTTAAGCGCACAAAAACAAGGGGAATGGGCCAGGGGAAAAGGAGAAAAAACTACAAAAAGAGTCTTAACCAAATTGGCCGACTACGAAACGCATCAAACAACATTAAAAAGTCAGGAGTGTGTTGCAAAAAGGCAACACCACTATACACTCACAAACAACACGCACCGAGGCATGGACATTGGGGCAAATTAATTTGAAAAGTGTTCAATTTAAATTTAAATTTAAAAAACAGTTTATTAAAAAAAAAATGTATACTTTAGCAAAATAAAAAATACCTTTTTGAAGTTTATACCTTTAAATTTTAATGAAGGTTTTGCGACTGCGCTACAATATAATTCCAAACTGAATATACTTAGTTGCGACTTGGTTATAACTCTGAATATTGATATCGGCTAGTGTTGATAATGATAATGTGAGGAATATCCTGCAATACCCACAGTTAAAGTACGCATCACCTTAATTAAATAAAGCCCTTTTACTTAGTCCCGATTAAGTCGATTTAGGCTTCCTTTGACCCACTGCCCCACTGTGCTTAAACCTATTTGCTTGCCATCTAACCAGCATCAGCTGGCACTTAAGTGCCCGGGACACTGACCAGGACAACGTTGCAAAAACCAGGAGCGGGGACACAGCAGACAGCGGCAGTAGCAGCAGCACATAATCAAGAGGGGGTCTCTCCTTTTTTCAGTCCGGGCCAGATCCGGAGCACCAGCAGCGGGCAACGCACTAAATCGGATTACCCCAGAATTATCCTTGTTGGCATTTATTTTGGCCATGGCTTTGACGCTCACCAAGCCACGTACACGTAAAAATACAGGGGGGAGCAGTGCTCCTGGCTGCGAGCAGGAGCAACTTTTTTGCTGGCCACTCAACTCCATTCCAGCTCCGGCTCCCACACACACACATCAAAAAGAAAGCAAAAAATAAACAAACGAGAGAAAATAAAAATAATGTCAACTTCCGTTCTGCTTAGGCTTTTGACGCCATCCTCTCCTGCTGTTTTAACTTCTCGCTGCCGTTGCTCTTGCTTTTTGTTTACTTTGAATTGCAAATTCCTTTTTTTTTTTATTATTATTTATTTTTTTTTCGTGTCTTCTTTTTATTTTTGTTTCATTGTGAAGCATAATGAGCCGCGAGTGCTGCCACAGCCAAGGCATGCGTGCCCCATTGTCATTTAGCAGTTTGCACTCGAAGAAAACTTTTTGTGGGGAAATAAGGGAAAATTTAGTATTTTATATTGACTTCTGATTTTAGTTATGTTTAATTTTAATATGTTTAATTTTAAAAAATTCTCAAAGAAGTTCTGGTAATAAATTTTAATCTTAAAGCTAAGAAGGAAAACTCACTAAAGGCTCTTTAATTTATTCCCTGCAATAAAAATGTTTTTTTTTTTGAGGATTATAATTACTTTTTCTAACTGTATTTACATGTTAAGGCCTTGACCTTCAATTTATATTAACTTTTTTCCCTCTGCAATGACATTTGAAAGCGGCAAGGAGTACTTGGCTCAACCAGAGGCCTCATGCCACGTAAATCTAGTAACACCTCACGTCTGAGATCCTGAGAGAGGAGAGAAAGCCAGGACCACAGTCAATGTCATCGAGGTAGGTGTCGAGTTGTGCGTGCTGTGCGAATGCGTGTGTGTGTGAGTGCGGTAAATGAAGCATTTTGGCCAAAATGGCACGTACTCGCCCAAGGATTTCGCCCCTTCTGGTTGCCACTTCCAAGCCCGCCCGTCCCGCTCCTGCGGCAGGTTACCACATCAAAAGGCAATCGCTGCCGTAACTTTCCAACTAATTTACATAGGTTTCTCCTCACCGAACCAAAGTGAACCAAACCGAACCGAACCTAAGTGACCATGCAATTTGCATTGGGCCTGTGCGTCGTGTCGACGTGGCTGCAACTTTTAAGCCAAGTCTAACCCCAGGCTAAGCCACCGCTTTCCGCTGCTGTCAGATAGTGCGTTTAAAGTAAACAAGCTGCTCGGGGATCCGGGTCCTCGGAAGCTGCCAGTTCGGATCTACTTGGCATCCGTTTAAGATTGATTAAGACGTATCTATTGTCGAACACGTTGGCTTGTCCCTAATGCCATGGCACGTAGCCCGGCACCTCCTCAAGTGCTGTAAGCCAAGCAGTTTATACAATGAGGTAAGGGGTATGTTGAGGAGTTTAAAATAATATATTATTAATATAATATATAAAAATGATAAATAAAAACAGAAAGTTAACGGGCTCCCCTTTAAGATTCCTTTTAATATCTTTTACATTTAAGGATGCTATTACCTCTTCCTGGGTAGCAACTCTTCGAGGACTTAACCCAACCGTAAACCACCAGCCTGATGCCATTTTTTGCTGCCATACATATAGATGTGTTGGTATCCTGGCTCGGGTGTTCGTGATAAAATCACATCTATAAACATTAATCGCTCTTTTATGAAGTGTAATAAATTTTGCGTTACACGTTCGGATGGAATTTAACGCTCCTGGTCCCTTTTCATTGCTTAAAGGCTTCAAGCTAAGAGGAAAATAAAGGCAAGTTGTGGCTTTAGTTTCTCTAAAAATAGCTTTATTCATATTTGATTGGTACCCAGTTTGGTAATTGGTTTCGGTTTTTGGTAGTTTTAGTTTTTAGTTACTTTGTGTGAGTTTTTGAGTTACTTCTCAGTGGCATTTAGTTGCAAACAACATGAACAAACATTTAATAAATACATTCAGATAATTCTTATATGAATATCATATAACAATCACGATTGGTTGATGGAATACTTATGTTCTCAAACGATCTAAGCAATTTACATTCATATACAGATAAATAATTATCAATATTATAAACATTATGTCAAACTAGCCTCCTCTAAAGACGTGTAAATTTGTTTGGTGTTTGATTTATCCCTAGAATCGAGTTAGTAAATAAATAATCTGCTCTACGTTTCGATATTAATAAGGGAGACTCCTCTGAGCTGTATATATATCCATTGTTGGGCTCGCAGAAAATACAAACATTTGCCAAGCACTTGTCCCATTGTGTATTCGGATGTTCTTACAGATTTTACAATTTCATTGTCATTTCAGCGGTCCATACAATTGTTGTTTGCACTACAAATTGATTTACAATGTTAAATAAATTGTGCCTGCTGCACGCGAACAAAAAACTGGTATTTATGCAAACTATAAAGTGCCATTAATTTTCATTAAGTATGCGGCACACAGGGAAAACAAATGGACAAAAGGTATGTGCACTCTGAATGGAATATGCATTCAATGGGGAATTTATTTTCATTTTTAAATGGCAACAGCTTATGAATTTTTCATATGCCTTTTCAAAAGCATATTTTAATTAGCGAAAAATAAAAATTTCATACCTATAATGCGATTTCAGTGGTCTTGAAACCCGCTAAAAAACATACTTATTTGTGTTTGCCATTTAAATTAATTTAAATATGCAGCGTGGGGGAATTATTATTATTTTTTTATAGCCAGGATAAATAAAGAAGCTCTCTTTAATAATATTAACTCAGGGGAAAATCTAAAGGAGCTCTTATTGATTTAAATATTTAATAAAAAAAACTAAAGGAGCTCTAAGATATTTTATAAATTTAATGGAACTATTTTTGGTCAGTTATAACTTTTATTTTGGTAACTACTTTCAAGAACTCTATGTGTGATTAATTCTAACTTATATCCGACAAAAGCCTTTTCTGCTAAAATAAATGTACACAAGTTTCTTGAATATTAACTAAGGTTATGCTGCATTTATTATTACTATTTATTTTGTAAAGGGGATATTGACTTGTTAAACCATGTTTTTTAAACAGATTGATTTATGTTAAGTTTTATTTGTATTTCTTATTGGTCACACGTTGCTCGCTTGTTTGTCGATTATTTGATCTTTTTTAGGTACTGTGCAGAGTTCACTGTTGAAAACCGTGAAATGAACAAACGGAAACCTAGAGACACACTTCCATTACGATTCTATTTGGATAAATATATTTATTTTTTGTGTGTGAGAATATGTGTGTCCGAGTTAACAACTTGTTTGTTATTGCTTTCATTTAACACTTGCCTGAAGGTCAGGCTCTCAACTTAATTACGAAGGCTACTTTCGACTACAACTAACTGCCTTGCTCCCTTCCTTCAGCTGCCTTTCCGCCGCCTAATCTTAATGTTAACTCAAGGGTTATATCGTGTTCAGATAACATCGGTATGAATGTTTGGTGTGGTAGTTGCTGGGGTCTATACAGTGACTACGATTTACTGGCCTAAAAAGTCTTAACTGCTCCGTGTACGTGTTAGCTGAACTCCATTAGTTAAACGTCTCTATATATCGGTGTGTATACATATATATATATAGTATATATCCATTGATTTTACATTAATATTGTATATGCAGCATAATTAACTTTGATTATACACATGTCTCTGGGAGGAGAAGAACGTTGCATTCCTGGCATTCGACCTTTGATTATGTTCCTCCTCGGCTTTAGATTCAGGATTTCTTTCGTAGCTCCTCCTTAGGCTCTAGTAATTGATACAAGTAGTGGGCATCCGAAGCGGGCTCCTTGGCGGGCTTAGTTCTCCTCGAACTAAACACTGTCGGCCTGCTCTCAGAGATAGTTGGGCCTGGAGACACAGCAGAGCAGGCTCATGTTCTTGCAGATGTAGTTCTGGCGCCGCTTGGCCTGCCAGGGTCCGGTTGTGTCCAGTGCCGCGTTGCGTTCTGCAAAGGACGGAGGAAAAGTAAACATTTCCCTAGGTTAATAAATGAGATATACAGGTGGTATAAGTGTTAAAAACACAAAGAAAAAATATATTAAATCAAATTTAAGTGCAACCTTTTATAAACTGATATGAGATAATAATTACATAATTACAGGACAAAGGATCCTTTCGTTATTCTTAATTTGAATAAAAGATTAACAATTTACTTCGTGTGCACCTTTTAAACCGGCTCGTTTTTGTGCCTAGCTTTGCCCTTATTTGTATGCTATACTTTTTGGTTTGCCCCGACAGTCCTTGGCCAAATACCAAAGTGCACGGCAATGGAACTGCAGGCTCCGGCGGCGGCAATGAGCCCGGGAGCCTGCGCACTCGAGAAACTCACCCAAGTACGCCTCGTGCTGCGGCATGTACTCCTGCATCTCGGACAGGAGCATGGCTATGTCCTGCGAGTCTTTGGTGATGCTGCATAATTCCTCCTCGTTGAAGTCGGGCGTAAACTGTTTGCACAACAAAATCTGGCTGATGACATTGCCCAGATTCGAGGGCCCGGCGCGGTTCTCTGCAAAGTAGGCCAAAAGGATATAAGTCAAGTGGTGATAAGCCAAAGTGCAGCCTAGTTGGGCTTTTCCCTCAACACTCCCCCGGCAAAAGGCAATAAAACAAAAACCATTTTGTTTGACTTGCGCCGCCGCCGCCACAGGAACCCGTATTTATTTGTTTCATTCATTTGAATGCAAACATTTTCCTTTGACGTTTGCATTCCCAACTTTTTTATTTATTTCCGCTTTTTCGCTGCTTCATTAGCTTTTGGCATTCGTTGGGGAAAATATACTAATTTTATTTGTGATACGCTTTGATGTCTGTTTCATTTCCTGCATATCTGTTTGTGTCTGAAAGTCAGCAAAAAATATCAACAATTTGGAGGCTTTAAAGTATATTTAAAGTCAATAAATTTGGAAGCTTTAAAGTCAATAAATTGTTGGATACAATTTATCATATTTTTCTTTATAGTTTTTGATCGATTTGATATTTTCCCTTTGATTGATAGCTAAAGTCATCAATATTCGATCCACTATTAATCT
>JABJVT010000013.1:0-11847 GCA_014170255.2 Drosophila triauraria
GATGAGCAGGAGCAGGGAGTCTGTGTTCCGGAGGCGGAGAAGGTGGACCCTGCATACACAAAATCACTTTTCCGACCATGTTTGTTATTTCGGAGCAAGCTTCTGGGACACATTATTACAAAAACAAAAGGGGCACCGAGGAAAAGTTGGGCAACTACGAAGTAGTAGTACACTCGAAAGTGGAGCCCCTTGTTGGGGAACTGTTAATAAATTTGAGCCCTCGGTGTGCTCTGGTTCCAATTCAATCTTCAACGGGCGGAGCAACAAGCGGCCTGGTTAGATTCCGAGTCGATGGAGGGAAGACTCCTCTTGCCGGTGGAAACTGAAAACAGAAACAGAAAACAAAACGAAAGTTTCATCTCGAAAGCGCTGCCAGCCATGAGCGGCAGGTCCACACTTCCAGCGCCTCTTCTTCGCATCCCATTGCATTTTGTTGAAATGCTTTTAAAATTATTTGCCTGCCAACGTCGTGGTGTGTGTGTGAAGTGTGTTTTGGTGTAATTGCATTGCCTTTTGTGTCAGCCGGGTGGACATCCTGCAGGACTATTGTGTGTGTTCGAGACTCGTGTGTTTGGCCGTTCGAAAGGGACCCAAACTAATTTTGTGGCATGTCTGTTTAAGTAATTGTTTAAGCTTTTAATTCACTGACCGCCAAACGCCCCGTTCCCACACGTTCTAAAGTGGACAACAGTGTTGTCCAGAAACCATTTTGTAAACAAGAAAAACATAGAGAAAATTATGCTACAAAAGCATAGCAACTACAAGAAAATTATATTAGGTCTGGACTAAATTTTCTAGCTAATAAATTGAGTTCTCCAGGGTTCCTTAAAGATAAACCTTGCCAGCACTGGCGGCCACATATGGACCCCGATTTTAAGGCCATTTGCGTGCTTAATTTAATATCCATCAAAGTTCACATCTGACCCATCGCTCATCGCTCCTCTTGGCGTGGTTGTGGCTGGAGCTGGGATGGGACTCGCGCTGTTCTGGGGCTTGCTATTTGCCCTTATTCCATGCAGCAGCTTTTGCGGTTTGCTCGACTAACTCCAAAAGCCATAATGGTATTTATGCGCAAAATTAAAATTTTGCCGAGCATAGAAAACGGATTTTCCTAATTGTTTGTACGCTTTTGTTAGGACAGTGTGCGCTGCGTGTGTGGTTTGCAGCAAATCCGCTTTCATTTAACTACATCTGCTTTAGACATAGTACTATATATATTGTATATAGAATGCTGTATATACCCTGCGCAACCGAACTCTGGAGGGCAGTAAGTAAGCTGCTTAAAATTCAAAGTTTCGATGATTTCGGATCACTCATCCAAACTGGGGACAGGCACAGGCCATTAGCAGAGGATTTGATTGGTGAAAGGACTCAACTCGAGCTCAAGCTCGGTCGTGGCCCGAAAGCCTCTCAAGGGCCTTCGTCATATATTGGCAACCGAGTCGGTCGGTCGGTGGGTCGATCTCTCCTGGCATTTGCATCTAATTGCCATGCACTCGAAGCTCGGTCCGAATCCGAGTCTTTCATAAATATTTATTCCCATTTCAATGCATAATTGCGAAACTCGTTCGCGCTTCGTCGGCGAACTGAGAGTTAAGTAAACCTGCCATTGTGCCAATATTTTCATGCCATTTGCGGCATAGAATTATTACAGTTGGCTCTTTGCCCAGATGCTAACTTGGCCTTTGAGGGCTACTGATTCGGTTACGAACACTCTCGAAAAAGGGATTTTTACATTTAAAATCGGTTAAAATATGTCGTGTCTATCTTAGTTTTTAGCCTTCCAAATATCGCGCTTTACGGTCTTATCCCTTTCGGGAGCCATAAAGGGCAAAGCCACGGATGAAAAGATTTTTCCGTGGACGGATTGTGCTCGCAACCTGTTTTATTTGAATTTGAATTTGTCAACACGGCGCCGGGATGGATGCAGGGAAGCGGACAAGGCCGCCCAGTGCTTAGCTATCTGGGATGCTGCGAGTGAGTACTTTATTCGTGTTCGAAACGGAAAAGCGGAAAAGCTGAAAGAGAGATCGGCGGCGGCGACTAAAACACGACCCAATGAACGCAATGAAAATGAAAATGCCAGAGCACACAAATTTTTAATAATCAGAACGCCGAGCGACGACGACGAGAGTCGCTGGCCACGCGTGGAATGTGAAAATGTGGAAATGTGAAAAGCCAGCATGGAAAGTCGTGTGTGTGGTGCGGCCTTCGCCGGCTGTCTCGTAGATTTAACGAAATACGCGCCATAAATTATAATATAAAGAATATAAATTCATTGCTTTTGATTATTTCATGCAAACGCACACACAACTCACTCATTCGTCTCTCTTTGTGCGACGCATTTTGGTTTTATTTCCCTGCTTGGTTTTTTATTGCCTGGATTATGGTCGGCTCAAAAGTTGGTTTAGTTTTTTCGGCCGGCTCCTCCGAATACTTTCCTTCATTCGTCGGTAATGGCCGCATAAAGTCGGATGGATATGTAGTATTGCCGAAAAATACTTTGCATACTTCGAGGCGACCCCAATTCCCTCAATTGTAAGTACGACATCGGAGCGGAGCGCCTCAACGCCAACTTCATCTTCCACATTCCTCGCATTCGCGCCGGCTGAATTATTTGATAACCTTATTTGCCGGCGTCGACTTGGCCCATAATTTGATGGCATCGCAGTTCGAGCAGTTCATGTCGAGCGCCTCCTCAAGGAGGAGCTCCGCCTCAAGAATGCCTGGCAGCTCGAGGATGTTTCATATTTGGGGTTTAATTTCCCATGTAAGACGAGCCAAGGTCTCTTACAGCAAGACTCGGAATACACAAGGAAAGGGAGGTGGTGGCACAGCAAAAGAAAATGTACATTATCTGATGATCAATTTTATTACATTTTATTAAGATTTAAATAAAGATTTGATATCAGAATATGGAGCATTAGGAAAGAAATTATAAAGTCGTAAGTTAACTTCTAATCCTTGAAATAATCTTCGATGTTTACCTTTACTTTTCTTATAACTTAAGTTTCTTTTTGCTGTATTTAATGTTTAATCCCTGAATATTTCCTCTTCAAACTCTACCAATTTTCCTCAGTGCTGCTACCTCCGGAGCTGTAGGAACTGCAGGCGCTTGTCATATGCATTTTCACTTTCCGACTGCTTGGCATTTAAGCTCAACTAGCAAAACTTTGCAATTGGCATGTGCGGGTTCGAGGAGTGAATTTCGAAAGTGGAGCAGGGAGCCCGAGGAGGTGCATAGCCTTGTCTTGCCCTGCCTTTGCCCTGAGTGAGCATCGAAAATCGAATTGAAATTGTTTCAATTTTCGTAAAACGGCGTTGAACTCGAGCGGTCCATGAGTCATTTATAAACCCAGTTGCCAGGCACGATTCTTTGTGGGCGTGGTCGCTGCTGGTGGTTAGTTCGTTCGAAGCAACGGAAACGGAAGTCTCGCCCGCATGAATATGCATGAGCCGTGCGGTTGGAGACCAGGGATTCCTTTTAGGAGGAAATGCCACGGCTCCACGGCTGTCTCCTCCAGCTGCAGGTGCCATTAGGCACAGCTGGGAAAATACTTCAGCTTTTCCGGGCCAAACGAGAGCTTTTCTCTGCCAATAAAACACGGCATGCTTAAGCCTCTCGTCCATCCACGTCGTTTTGGCCTCCTCCGAGAGGGTCTATTAATTTGCAGTACCCAACAACGGCTTTTTCGGTTCTCGTTCTCGTCTTCCTTCTGGGTTGCAGCGGAAGCGAGCATCATCAATTTGCTGATATCTGCAAGTAAACACTCTCTCGAGGATGTGGGCGGCGACCAGCCTTCTTGTTTCACCTGATGGACTGACAAATGGCTATGGCTCGAACTTGGCCTGGTTAGATTAATGGCCAGATTCATGGGACACTGCCAAGGGAGGAGGATTATGGTGTCCAAGACGGGTTGCTTGGGGTTATTAGGACTTGGAACTTTATTTTTAACTAAAAAATCAGATTGAATGTGATTAAAGGGATTCAAAGTTGGCTTAGGTTTATTTTCCCTTAGCAATAAATGTGAAATAAAAGTTATGTTTGCTTTCGGGGTTCAATTAGCTTTAAATACTTAAGGGATACATTTTAAAGTAAATTCCTTATAAAAAATCAGCCAAACAAGTCCATAATTGAATGATGAATAATTTAATTGAGCTGTCAAATAATTTTCACAAAAATTCATACACAAGGACAATTTAAATTCAGGCATGTGCTTATCTCAATCAATTTATAATACGTTTGTACAAAAATCGACCTTTAATATGATTTATTTGTTTTTGCCATAACAACATAAGTCATTTCCATCCACATTTTTCTTAAGATCCCTAAAAAAATTAAGAAAGTAGCTGCATGATTTTGCAAAAGAATTCCAAGGCATACATCAATCCCGATTGCTTTCTGGTTCAACTGGACTGGCACAATGGACAGATTTGGGCCAGCTGGTTGCAACCATTCGTACTCTTGGCTGACAGGCGTGAGGCATCAGATTCGGGATCCAAGGATCAGACTCAAAACCACTTGGGCGCACTGTCAATGCTAGACAAGCGCTCATTAAGCCCTGACCCCTGGCATTCAGCTGATAAGGAGTCGGACACATTGAGTCGTCATCGCAGGAAGGCTTGGGGCTGGGAAGTCTCGGAAGGACTTGGACTTGGCAAAAGAGGTACATCCGTGTGCGTTCGTCAATCAGCGCAACGCTCGCCGAACTTCTGACAGTTTGCTGTCACGGCCAGCACAAGCTGGAAATGACAAACGGAAGCTGCTCTTCCTGGAACAGCCAAAGCCAAAGCCAAAGAAACAGACGTTCCGGCACTGTCAAGATGATGCCAAGGATGCTGCGAGTCCTAAGTTCCTGCAGAAGCGATTCTTTGACTCTTTCCTTTTGACAGGCAGCGCCGGCATCCACCCTCTCACGTCCTAATCAATTAGCCGTTGCCGGTCAGCGGGGACGGGACGAACTCTTTCGAGAACAATGCGACATTGTTCCCCTTGAATGTTGCTCTAAACAATTTAATGCCAGTAAGACAATAATGCTTATTAAGCAATTTTCATTAATCGCCGCGCCACTCCACGTTCGATGCCACACAATCTCAAGAGGGGCGCTATGTTGGCGCTGAAGACAATCAAGGCCATGAGAGGTTAGAGTAAATGGGAATCTCTAATGCTCTGCACTTGGAAAAATATTTAAAAGTATGGTGAAAACTTTAAAGTTTACCAAAGGCTTGCTTTTATAAAATAAATATATTTATTTGTAAGTTAAATCTTGAAATAGTTCTTAAAGTATTTCGAATTAATTTAAAGAACTAAAATTAGATTTAAAATTTAAAGTACTTCTTGAAAAACTTTTCTTTTAAAGCTGATATATTTACTAAGTGCAATTTCCTTGTCCATAAATACATTAAATGAAGAATAGTCAGCTTCAAGTTTCTCTCAAATTTTCCCAAAGTGCACTTCCTACCGAAATTCCAGCATAATGGAGAATAGAATAGAGCACGTTAGAGTTGAAGTGGCCTGGTCGTGAAATATCAAGGCAATCGATCTATATAACCCCTGATACAACCCTTCTCCTTTATCCTGCTGCCTTGCTGGCTTTATGCTCATTGTATCGAAGCTGCTGTGCTGCAGCTTAAGTGTGCGAAGGAGAAAAGGGGAGAAAAAATGGGGAAAAGGGGAAGGATTCTATTTGTGTTTGCCTTGGTTTGGGTGTTGACTTTGACATTTGTTTTGTGTGGCTTATCCTTCAGATTCGCACAGTCCGCCGCCCATTCCCCAATGCCATTCCCTTTCCCTTGTCCTGGAAGGCAGCACCACAATGGGGCATCAATCGGCGCGCATTTTTTGCCGTCTATTTAGCCAAGTTTCGTTTTTCATTGTGTGGACTTTGTGGATGTAGCTACAATGGCTTTTAAATGGCCGCTCGTGTTTCGCCAGTCCCAGACCCTCCTCATTCACATCTACAAACAGATCCAGATCCCGACTACTCCTATTTCATGGCTGCCTACTTTACGGCCAATAAAATCGCAACGCCTTGGGCGTCGCTCGTTGTGCTTGTGTCTGTGCTTGGGCTTGTGGAGAGCCACCTCTCTAAATCGCTTACAGTTGGCAGCCTGGCATATTTATCTATGGAACTCGAAATTGAAAAGAGCTTTCCCCTGCCCGAAGCGTGTGTGTGTACAGAGAAGATAAATTTTAAAATTCCGTTGGGAATTAAAATATAAATCCAAGAGAGAGTAAATAATACAAATTTCTGTACGTGAAAAGGTACACAGTATTTGAATTTCGCATTCAACTAGAACACTCACCCTACTGCATAACTCTACAATTTTAATAATTTAATTTGCATGCAAATCAGTTTCCAAATTTAACGGAGTTTTTCTCTGCATTACTGCCACAGATCTGCAGTGTAGAAAGCGAAAATTAAATATGTAAAAGTATAGTCAATGCACATATGTGTGCACGAGAAATGGGGCATGGAGCTGGGGACTAGGGCTTTATTCATGTGATTTATTTGCAGGCTGCGTGACTAAATTGGACTGGGATTCCATTAACCGTACAAGTGTGTCACCCACTGACTGCATTGATGTGATGATTATAATATTCATTATGATGTATCCATCAGAATAAATCGCCTTTAATCGGTCCTCAATTTATATGCATTAAAAATACCCGCGGACAATCCTCAGTGACACTTCAATGTTGATTTCCCAGCGTTCTGTTTTGTTTTTATTTCTATGGCCAGTCAAGCACCTTGTCAACACAAATGAATTCGGTGAATAAAATCGAACGAAAAATAAAAGAAGAAAAAGCCAAGGCGAAATAAAAATGTTAATGAAATTAAAATTGTTTGCGTTGAGCCAATGAAAAGGCATCAAGAAGAGTCGTCTCAATGTGTGTCTATATGTCCAGCAAAGTGACGCAGGCAATTAAATGAAATGGATTTTATTTTCAAATATCAATTCAGCTTAGAGCTCTCAATAAACGAAAATATTTTGGAATTTTGTGGGGAATTAATTGAAACATTTTAGAGCCGTACAAGTAAATATTCAAACGTTTTAATTTAAAAGAATAAAGTTAGTTTTAGGTTTAATAGGAGAACTTTTGGCACTATTTTCAGTTCTTATTAAAATTCCATCAACTTAAAATCAATTAAACTTGTCTGTTGTCTTGCAGGCATTTCATATTTTAATGAAAATATTTTCATAATTTCCAGCCACAATTCCTTGGCATTTTAAATGAAATAAAACCCTTTTAAAGCGAGACAAATTAAACAAGAGTCCTTTTATGACAAAGCTGGGGAACAAAAGCAGGGACTTGAAAACAGAAAAGGAAACCATTTGGTGCAGCTGAGGTGCGTGAATGTGTGTGAGGTGAGTGTGTTGCTGATGCGGCAGGTGGAACAGGTGTGTAATTGTGGAGGTTGGGAAATTGCCAAGTGCAAATAAAAGAAGAAACACGCCCCACTGAAGAAGTTGAGTACGCCGTGTGTGTGCGTGATAAAATGAAAAGTTTTTGTTTACTAAATAAAAATAAAATGCAAGTTAATTAATTAAAAGTTTAAGCAAGATAGAGCAGGCCTCAAGCGCTGCAAGTACACCTTATGTTCATACATATGTTGAGCTTAATTAGCACAGATCTGGAGCAGGCTGTCTGGGTCCATTGATGTTCCCTAGTCCACGTTTATTTTTTGAGTGCCCCGTAATTTGGCAAAACCATTTGGCAACACACAACCCAGAAACTAAACTAGTCGAGGCCGTTCAATGCCAAGAACATGAACATATAGCGCCGACTATATGTACAATGAGTACGCAGAGCGAAATTAAATTTAAAAATGATTTTCATGACATTAACATTGGCATTTGGCTGTCGCTAATGTTGCCCGCTGCTGCTGCTGATGATGATATGTCGCTCGTCGTTTACTGCAGATGTAGATACATCCTCAGATGTGGTTGTAGATGTAGCTGTAGATATGGGTGCAGAGATACGGATACAGATACGCAGATACAGAGACAAGACAGCTGCGTCCGGCGCATCTGAGAGGTTCCATCGTTCCATAGCTCGGGCTTCCGTTGCCGGGACACTGTCGTCGCTTGTCACTCACCCGTTAACCTTCTGCGTTGGCCAACGAAATTCCGTGTTTTGCTGACAAATTCGATGGAGGAATAGTGTGTGCTTGCACTCAGAGAAAATATCTGCTTGAACTTGTCCTTAATCAAATTTATATGGGAATTTTAGATGTATTTTGAAGCATTTTCACAAAGAAAATAACTAAATTACGTTTAATAAATGCCTGGGTTTCACACATGCTTATTTTACATTAATAAATTCAACTTTTCTTTATTTTGGAACAGCTTATCCTTTTAATTACAAATAACAACATTTTAATGAACAAAAATATAAAACAGAAAATATAGGCGACACCGATTGTCGATTGAAAACCCTTGCACACCCACCGCTCGTGGTACTTTTGGGAGCTCATTAATTAAATCAACTTTTAATCTATTTATACAACATAAAACTGAAAGAAATTCGTTTTGCCACAAAATTAATTATACGCCCACACGCCTTCAAACCGAGTGCTGCCTCCGCCTCCGCTGCCCCAAGCTAAATTATAAATTTAAAATTATAAAAACAAGATACCAATATCAACATGGAAGGCAACGCCTCTGCGGCAGCACTTTGATGAGCCTGAACACATTCATAAAAAGAAAATGTTGTATTTTATTTATAAAATAAATATGGCGAGCGAGCAAATGTTTGCTTTTGTTCTTGCCCTCCTCCCAATATTTATGTATGCTAAAATAATATTTAATACGTATAATGTATTGACTTCTCCCTCTCTCCCTTTGCAGTTGCTCAACTTGGAAAAGCGCCAGGGCGTGGCAGTGGCAGCCATAAAAATAATAAAATAAAATAATATATGCAAGAAATCATCAACCCTTTGGGCCATATGGCTTGGCTCATTCGAGGGAACTTCAGCGTGTGCGGACATTTTTATTTATTTAATTAACAGTCTACCCCGGAGAAATCCGAGAAAGTTATGAAAACCAAAATTAACGCGGAAAATTGTCGATAAAAATATAAAATAAACTGAAACCCCGGCGCGAGTGACGAACGTCTAATATCGAGCTCGTGGCCACCAAAATTCGAGTGGCCAATTTGTTGTACGAACCAAGAAGCAACAACATCAAACACAGAACGGGCGTTGAAAGCGTGTGCGAACATGAAAATAAAACATCATCATCAGGAAATAAATTCGGGAAAAATTATAAATATAAATATACATCGAAATGAATAAATATATAGCCTAGCGAATATATAGCCAAAGCCACATTCTGTATTCGAAATAAATGTGGCTATATCCCCGCGCAAAAATGGCTAGGACATTTTCCCCACTTAGCCGGGCAGCCGGACTGGGCGTGGCCAAAGACTGACCAGAGAGCCATCGGGAAATATACACACAGAGATTTAGATGTAGATATGGCGGCGGTGGCTGTATGCTAAAAGGCATTCGAAGCGAGTGACATTCTTTCGGCCAGCTGTTGTCATATAAATCATGGCTTTTATACAGGGTGTTTCTATGATTTGTTTTGAAAGTTCAGAAAATAATAAAGCTAAATGGAATATAATAATAAATATAGATAAATGCAGGCTGTGAGGCTGAAGGTTTTCCTAAGTGAATACATTTATTTATAAAGTGGGCTCTGTATTTATATTAAGTTCTAGAGAACGAAATACATAGTAATTTTACAAGCAATTTTCGTCTAGTTTAATTTTCATAATTAAATATTAATACTTGGTAATTATTATCAATTACTTTGGATAGTTTATTTCTAGCTAAAAGCTGTCAAATCATGAGCAGAGATTTAGCCAAACAAAAATATAAACACCCTGTTTTATTCGCATAAAAGCCCCTAAAACACGCACAACATCAACAACTCAACTTCTGCGTCAGTAAATAAACAAATATTGACTAAAATCAATACAAATGCCAGCGGCGGCAACTAGATAATATACAAAAGTGATTATAATCGGGCCAACAATAAGAAAATCGTACTCATGTTTTTCCATTCTTCTGATTAATATATTCTTGTATTTTTCTCATATTTTTCTGGATATTTTTGATGGCACAGCTCCAGAAGGCATAACATCGAATAACAATATTTGAATTAGTGGAGGCAGAGCATAAAACCGACCACTTGGCCAAGAGAGAAACTAAAATATATTTTGAAGCCAAAGAAATGTTAAAAATAAAACCAAAAGAAATCAACGAATTTTCGGTGGCTACACAAGGCGGCCATCGGGGAAAATATGAACAGAATTAAAAGGCAGCCGCTTTGTGGGCGCTAGAGAGCTAGAAACGAGGCAGAAAACCCAATCAGCGAGGAAAAATAGGAAAAATAACAGAAGCCGCACAGTAAATAGCCAGAAATTGTCGTCCAGCCAAGCGGCATCGGAAAAATCAGCAGCGGCAACAGCGGAAAAGCAGCATCAGCTGCGGCAGCAGAGGAATAGCAGCAGCGGAAACCGACAGCGAGGCCATCAAGAGCGTGTGGGCGTTGCTGGCAAGGACAGTGGATCGTTCGGACGCCGGAGCAGCCGCCCTCGTCTCCGTCGCCGCCCAATCCACCTGCTCCTCCCGCCTCGTGGACGTCAGCGGCGACGTTGTCGTGGCCACACGGCGCTGGCCACTTTCGCGAATCAATTTCCGTTGCGGTGGCCGTTTCAGTTTTGGTTTCAACGTCGCCGAGCTACGCGTGTCGTGAATTTCAAATGGCGGTCGCTGTGGGTTAGAAGTGCAAAAACGTTACCAAGAAAAACGCCAAGAAAACCGAGATAGAGAGAGAGTAAACCAAAAGAAAGTGTCAAAGAAAAGTCAACGAGTTACCAAACAAAGAGATATAATAATTATCATAAATAATCTTAAAAACCGGACTCATGTTGTTGTGCCCACTTGGCAGCCAGCTGCCGCGGCAAAGATATCGCGCCAGGATACGCAAAAGACAGAAACGCGGCCACCCTAATCAGGCAGAGACAATGGATACCCCGGAGCATCTGGAGGAGCAGCTAGATCATCCGAATTTGGAATCAACACCTTCACACAGCCATAGTTATAGCCAAAGCCCAAGCCAAAGCCTAACCCTTGCGCGGATCACGGCGGCTGCCCTCACCACGGCGGCCATGCTGCACTCGACCCAAGCACTGGCCACCACCTCCTCCCTCCTCCTTCTCCTCCTCATCCGGCTCCGGAGGAGGTTCCTCCTCTCCCGTTGCACTGCCACTGCAGGGCACTGCCACGCCCGCTTCGCACTACGAGCCAATACTGAACGCCACGATGCTGAGCAGCACGTTGTCAAGTCTGGCGGCCAACGACAGTGGCTTCCTCAATCCCGCCCTGGCTGAGGAGGATTGGTTCGACCAGGTCGTCTTATTCTTGAAGGGCTTCGTCATGCTGTTCATCATCATTGCGGCCATCTGCGGCAATCTGCTTGTTATTATTTCTGTGATGCGTGTTAGAAAATTAAGGTGCGTATACGTAATATTTCAACGGGGAATTTGGGGCTATAAAGGAAGTCTTCAAGTGAAAAGAAACCTTTTAATTTACTGCTTATCTTGGCACTAAATATAGGGTTCTTTCTTTTAAGACTTCCCTTATCACAACATTAAACCAACAGCTACTACGTGTTGCATTTAAATTAAATTAGTTATATATTTTCTCATGTTTCAACAACCCTGCCTGCCACCTATTTTGCCTTTTCAGCACATCGCTGGTCCTCGCGTTCTAATTATCTGTGAAAAGCAATTAGAGCTGTTCGCGTTCCGTGTAATTTTTCGTAATTTGCATA
>JABJVT010000013.1:12347-29233 GCA_014170255.2 Drosophila triauraria
TGCTAGCGTTGAGCTGGATTATAATCTCGGAGTTATTGCTCAGTGGTAAGTGTGCAAAAGAGCCATATATAAATGGCATATTGCAGGGTTTCCGCTTCCCATTCCCATTCCCACTTTCCCACATCTCGCAGTCAGTCTGTCATGTTGAACAAGCTGAATTTATTATGCCAACTGCGTGTGCCGTCGTGGCTTAAATTGATTATTTAATCTACCAAATAACTGTTTATATTATGCACCACCCAGCGGGCCAAAACCATACCGATTTCGACCAACTCTTCCGCCGAGTGGCGTGGAAGTAGTCAATTTATTAAAAGCCCGGGAGTGTGCGAGCAGCGCTTGCCTTTGATTAATATCGGTTTGTTCAATTAAAGTTGCCATAATTTGGCCAACCACATGCCAGTCAGTTCACTCGTTTCCGTTCCCCACCCCCGCCGACCGCACAAATCGATGAAAACTTTCCGAATGACATGCGGACCAACCAGTCCATTGACAGTTTGTTTAACGAACACGCAACTCGGTACTCTTCCATTTCTAGAGTACATATTTATTGTTGAGTATTTATATGAGGCTGGAAAATAAGTGCATTCGTTGGCATTAAATATTAAGTCGAACCTTTCTAGATTAATTGAAGGTAAAGGGTAGATTCTGAAATGTTTTCTGGCAAATATTGGTAGTAGGTAATATGGCAGGATGTTTCATATTTCGGCATATCATAATATATTGATAAAGTAAAATTCTTTTAGAAAATTACAGACCACCAATGCAAAATATATTTAAAACTAGTTCGTTTGGTAATTATTATTAATTACTATCTTAAACAGAATTAAGTTAGGAATGTAAAATTGTCGATTTTAATAAAATAGAATTTGGAATTATTTTTTTCACTATAAGATCGAGCCAGCTGTTTATATGTATGAATATTTTTGCATACCTCTGCCTGTGTGTGTGTATTAATTAATGCACTGCAATCTCAGACGAACAATTAGCAAAGTACAGAAGATTAAGAGAAAACTCCGCAATTAATAATCAACACATTTGTTGACGACGCCACTAGAAAGCGCTAAACTCGTAATACAAATTAATTACCGATATATAAAACAAGATGCCGCAGGTGCTAGGAACATAAAAATGCCACAAGGGATCAAAAAGAATTTTTGATGGAGCACACGCCTTTTAAGCCACAAGCTTTTGAAAGAAGAAGAACTGATAACCGAGTTGCCAACCAGAAACAAAATGTATCAGTCGTGGAGTTACCAGATCGTCAGCGTGAAAGCTATCGTTCTTAAAATTATTTCACAATCCTTTTATATTTTTAAACTTTATTTTCACTATACAAAATAATCCCTACTAATTTCTTGTTTTGGAATTTTGAAATTATAAATTATAAACATCCATATTTACCTAAAAAGGTTATCGAATTACTTCTGCATTTGTAAAATAAACAAATTTAATATCATAAATGCCACGAAAATTCAAATTTATCCGTTTTTGCTAATAATTACCTTATTTTCATAGGTCTAACCCTTTTGTAAATAGAATACTTTAACCACTTCACTCATATTAAATGTACACTTTGTGCTTATGCCATAATAACATGGACATAACTATACATTACCGGCATTTATTTAAATTTCCACTTGATTCGGATGAGCCGCGTTTAATGTTGATAATAGCAGTAACTCGCGTTGAATTCCACAACTGGCCGGCGAAATGAATAAACGAATTGAAACCGAAATTAAATTGAATAAAATAAATAAATTGCATTAACTGCAAGTCAAATTCGGGCCGTTCGGTCGTCTTTGTCATAAATTAACATGCAAGTGGATCCCGGCCGTGCCACGCAGGGATCCCCTTTTCCTCGCCGGCTGGGATGGGTAATTGCGTTTTATTTTTCGTATTTTATTTTTTACATTTTCACATTCCTTTTTTCGGTTGGTGGCGGCATAATCGAATTCGTATTGTTGCCACACGACGCATTCGACATGTGCGACTCGTCGTCAGTCGAGGAGGTCCTACGGTTAAACGACTTTTTGGGACATCCTTTAATATTAATGTCTTTGTGTCGTGCTCTTTCAGTCCACTGCCTGAAGGATCTGAAGATATTTGTACCGGAGGCCGTCATCATGGGAAATGCAGCGACATTGTCTTGTCAATATGATTTGGAGCAGGTAAGCGACACTTCCTCGAGGAGCCGCGGCAGGAGAGCTATAGCTCCGACAACAATACGGATATCGTCGTCGGCGGCATGCTTAATTATTATAATTACTTGCACTTTGTCTTGCCGTCTTCGCCATGTTTCCGTCGCTTATTGTCGCTCCTGTCGCTTCCTCCGGCGCCCACTATCTGCTCCACTTGGGCTTTTCATTAACGCATCCCTGTTATCCTCTTCCTCCGCAGGCGGCGCTCTACGCGGTGCGCTGGTACTTTGGCCAGGAGGAATTCTACCGCTACGTTCCCCGCGAGGCCAAGCCCATTTGTCTTCTCCGTCGCCGGCATTAATGTTGATGTAAGTTAAATTAAGCATGGGATCGCACAATGTGCACTCGCAGCTCCTTTTTCTTCATATTAAGCTTGCTACTCTAAGGATACTTCTCTATTCTTATTGCTATTTGTTGAAAGGCTTCTCAGAGATAGGTTTGACAATGCATTTGAAGTAACAAAGTAATTATTACATTTTTATTTGATGTATTTTTAATGAGAATACTGAGTACTTATGTGGAGTATTATAAAGGATTTCATTATTATCACTTTAGAGGTTAGTTTAATACTATTAAAATATTATATCATAAGAACTAAGTGATGCCATGCAATTTAGGCAAACTCTCTAACTAAATAACCTTTAAAATCATCAAAAATATTACCTCGATCCGGTTACTTTTGCCGTTCAGCAGATTTTAGTGGTGAAAAGTAAGCTCCTACCAACAGGCAGGGCTGTGCAACCGTTTGTCTTCCAGCCGGGGCATGAACTCTGTAGTTATTTTGCTTTTGGCCCGGCTATTGTCAGCTTAATGGACAAATCACTGGAGCAGCAGCGCATGTGTTTCGCTCGAGCCGGGTTTGCATTTCGACAAATGCAAAATGGAAAGCATTCAAATGCTGTGCAAATATTTAAATGCGGACAATGCCGGGCTCTAGTCGGGTGTCCTGGGGCAGCATCTTGCCGGCTCTTTCGCTCCGCAGGACCCTCTCCTCGGTGGCATACATTTTATTTCTATTGCTGTGCAATATTTGTTCACTTTTATTTACAATATTCGGCTGTGTTTTGCATGTTCGTGTGCGTCTGTGTATGAAATATTCCGCTCTACAATTCGGAAAGTGCCACAACATACACACTCTCTAACACACACTCACATGCGGCCGCTGACTGAAATATTGCGAAAAGTGCAAAATAGTTTATGGCGCGGCTGCTGGCAAAACAAAACAAATAGACAAACAGAAGGAGGAACGAACAACAAGGCAAACGGCCTAGTGGCGAAAATCCTTGGCATTTCGCTTTCCCATACTGCACTCATTAATAAAACAAGCCGCAAAGTAAGCGATAAATTATCCGCTGAGAGCCCTTCGTGAAAAGTGGCGAAATTTCTCCCACTGTGCTGTTTTAAGTTGAAAAATTCCTTACTAAAATTCCATTAAAAAAATATTATAATTAAAAATATATTTACTAAATATTACTTTGATAGAAAGTGTATTATTTAATTGTATATTTTCGGACATCTTTTACTCTTTCCTTAAATATGGAATACAATATAACTGGATCCTTTAGGAAAATATGTTCATAACTCAAAAACATATTCAAACTCAGCATCTACTGGAGAGGATAAAGTCCCCGAACAGTGTAATAGCGTTCGCGATAACGGCGTATAATCATAAATAAATAAAATTGAATTTGCCATGAAAAATTTGTGTGGACGAAAAATAAATTGAAAACTCATTCGTCCGCACATAAAACTGCAAACTCATTTGGGCCACATTTTCAAATGCGCCAAAAATTAAATAATCATAAATAATGGCATAAAGCAAGTGATGGATGTTTGTTTTATGCAAAGGCTCCAGCGGCGTCTGCCTTCATACCTGTCTCTGCTTCCTATCGCCCCATCGATAATGGCCAACTGGCACATCAGCAGCGTGCACTGCCGGACTTGATTAATTTGCTTTGATTGTGTCTTTAATTTGCACTCCCATGAGCCAACAAAAGGGACGGGGAATAAGCGAATAAAACGAAATAAAACAAGATAAAATAAGGAGGAGCCCTGCTGAAATGAAATGCATTCAATTTTGCACTAATTAAATATTTCGATTGCAGCAGCAGCAGCAGCAGTGCGCGTTGGGCGTGGCTGTGGGCAGCAGCTATGCGTGTTAATTATTTCCTCGTTTTTATTTTTGATTTTTCCAGCGATTCTCTTTCCGATTTTATTTGGCCTTACATCGCCAGCTAAACTATTCAAAAACACAACCAATGGCATTGAGGTTAATGTGTAGCCCTTATGCCAGCACCAGCAGCTCATTTTAATTTGAGCAATTTTCCATTTCCACTCCACTCCCGTGGCGAACTGCGCAATCAGCTGTGAACCGCAAAGGTGAAAAGCGAAGAAAAGGTCGGGAAAAGAGTCGAATTCGAGGGGTTAGGAATTGCATATATGCAATGCAGCGATTAAGTCTGAAGGTTGCCCATAGTTTTAGCTCCCCTAACAGCGCCATGTTAAAGGTGGCTTTTGAAAAGTGCAAATGTGCCAAACCTGAAAAAACATACTTTACGCCGCAGGGCACAGTGGAATTTACAACTCCTTATGGGAAAAAATCATTTATTCCATTAAAACTGGATAAAGCCTGGGGTTGCGTTTTGTTAAATTCAAGAACAACCAGAAGAACTTTACAAAAAGTTATCTAACGAAGGACCATGGGAACAATGGGTTTTATTAATAGTAAATAGTAATAGAGGATATATGATTCTATACAAGCATACTTAGAATCTCAGAAAACCAACTTAATCATGAAAAATATTTAAGAACTCATTTTAGTTGAAGAAAAATATAGGTCTTAATTGTATATTGTTTGAGATCATTTATAGATTGACAGCTTCTAAACAATTAATAAAAGAAGTTTAAAAATTCCATAATATTTTTGACTTTTGAAATGATTGTGTTTCTGTAGAAAAACATAATTTTCGCTTTTCTTAGCTATGAGGGCTGCATTTTCCACTGTGCGTGGCAGTAACAAATCGAAATGAGGCGCCATCAGCCGGCAGCTGTGTTTTCCAACTTAAATTGATAGTTGCCGGCACTAACGAAGGCAAACGTCAAAGGCCAGGCCGCAAATGGAAATGGAATTTTAAGTTATGCCAAGGCAACCACCGGCGGGCCAAATGAAGAGCGAGCCAGAGCCAGAGCCAGAGCCAGAGCAAGGGGTCAGAGATGGATGGGCCGGGCTGAAATTGTGGCAAGTGCCTTAATTGAGATTAAAACATTATAACTTGACTTGTTTTACTTTTGCTAAATCATTTCCAACAGCTAAACACGCTTAATGAGAAAAGTTCCGCCCGTGCCAAGTTGTCGGCGGCCATTATGCATATGCATATGCACACGTGCATGTGTCTGTGCGGGTGTGGGTGTGGGTGTGGTGTCATAGGTGGAGTGGGCGTGGCGCATAAAGCATCGAGGCTCTTGAAGGCAGCTGGCGCTGATGACGCTGCCGCTGACATGCGAGGCACTTGTGGGCGCCGGGGGCGTGGTCGAGCAAAGTGCACTCGTGGCGTCCACTTGAGCGTTATTGGAATGTAAATGTATGCATATTAAGGCGGTGGGCAGGAAGTCACCGCCGAGTCGCGTCGACAAAACTTCAAAGTCATTCAGCATGGCAAAGCATGACAGCCACGCCTCCTCAGCCTCCTTAGCTTGCACCTGCACTGGGAACTTAAAACAAGTGGAAAATCCATATTTTTCTAGAAATCTATATACATATATCTGAAGATATTTCTCCTAGACTCCACTAACCAATTAATATAAAACAATCAAGCATCCTCATTTTATCCTGCTTATTTATTTATTTATACTTATCCATATATGTATATCTGCATTTTTCAGTGCACACCACCTTATAAAAGTCAACGGGGACAAAAAATATATTCACAAAATACATAACGAAAGGGAAATAAACAGGAAAATCATCATGTTAAATGTAATTAAATTTTTAATTTAGAGACAGCGCGCTCGCTTCGCTGGCAGTCTTCAATTAAAACACAATTACCAGGGCCACCCGCCGGGCAGGCTGGGGTCACCGAAATGGGTGGCAAGGATGCTGAGCGGGACAGGAATAGGATATGCCAAGTGCTCTAAAGTTTTGCGGCTTATTCATTGTCCGCCACAACAATAAAATCGCCAGCAAGCAGCCAGCCGAGAGGCCTCTCTGCCATTGGCTTTTGGATCCTTCTGCGTTCTTTTCCCCTTTCGTCCCGCCTGCCCTGCTTTCGAGCCGGAGAGCTTCACGAAAATTTGCGCCCCGAAAAGTTTTTGCACACTGTCAACACGGAAGGAATTATTCCGCATTAAGTTTGCGGTAATGGCAGCGTCAGTTGTCCTCGCATACACACACACACACATACACCCAGTGTCCTTTGGCTTTGCCGGAGTGTCCTGGCCGCTGGCGCGTTTGCTTTAACATTGTTAATAACCCGACACGCCTCGCATTTATGCACAGCAATGTGCGCTTAAAATTAATGCACTTGCTACTGGGAAATTTAAGGGACAAACCAAGAGGCAGTGGAGGCCGAGGCCCGGCGACAGAAGTGACCGAAAAGTTGGTCGGTCCAGGGAGTTACATAGTCCAGGATCTGGTCTACGACTGCTGATTTGAATGAACTCCCAAGGGCTTCCTTTTGGGGCTTCTGTTGGCCGCTACTAATTGTATGTACTAGACAGGAGACAGGACAGACTAGGGAAAGGATAAAGTGTTGGGAGGGAAAGCGTTCTCCTTTTTGCTGACTCGTGTGAGGTGCTGAAGTTTAATTGAGTCTTTAAAGAAGTTTTGAATTTATTATGAAAATGCTTGAAAGAAAGAAGAATTTTATTAAATTAAAGAGCTGAATGCTAGACCAGCCTTGTAACTGATTCTCGAATGCCAAATGTAAGCTGCTGAAAAGAGGAAAATAGATACAGATAAGCTCGCAAAACGAGTCGAAAAAACATTTTCTTTATGAAAGTACTTCTGTCTTTGGAGTATCCTCTTTAATCCTAAACCCTTTAAGGCTGCCGCACTTAAGTGTTCACTTCAATTTCCATTAGCCACTCGAGCCAGTCATATGCCTTCGCCAAATTTTCCCTGTCATTTTCCACAGCTTGTTGTCTATTGTCAATGCGGCGGCCTTGGCTTGAAATTGTTGTGTGACAAATGGCAACAAATAAACATAATAAATAAAAATGCGAAATGCATTCGTGAAGTGCACAGCGGCATTTGGAATAGCAGGGTGTAACTAGCTGCCCAAATGGATGTGGATATGGGGGTTGGTAGTTCGTAGTTCGTAGTTGGTGGTTCCTAGTCCCATTCACATTGGCGTGCTGTTGTCTGCCTGCGCCAACAATGAGCACAATAAAAGCCATGCATTTTCCAAACACCAAAATTGTTCATAGCAGCGACGGCAACAACAACGCTGCTCTGCCAGCACCAGCAGCAGCAATAGCAACCTGCAACAGCAGCAACAACAGCAACATGGAGTAGAAGAAGAATAACAACCGCACCGAAACATCTCATTCACTAAATTTGTGGTCGGTTTTGCCAAGCGTTAGGCAGTCGAAGTTGTGAAATAACGGCAACAGCATGGGTGGAAATTCGTGGAAAATTCTGGAATGGGGATTGGTTGGGAGAACGCCGTTAGTTAGCTGAAGTTCGGCATGACATAATACGTGCGCATGTGAGTGCGAGTGTGTGGCAGGGAATAGGAGTGTGCGTGTGTGGTTGTGTGAGTTGATACAGCAATAATTCATAAAGTGTTGCATGCAAACGAGGCTGCAGCTGAGAAAGCTCGCACAGATACTTGTGCACTCGCAAAAATTAAACTAAGCTAAGTTATGGAAAAATGGCTTTCACTTGAAAAAATAATATATTTCTTAATATAATTAGCAATTGCTACATTTCTAATATCTACCAAATTACCTTCTAGTGGAGGATACTCCATTTTCTCTCAGTGCACGTGTGCCGCATGCGACAGCGTTGGCAAAATTAAAATTGCTGCACAACAAACAGCGGAAACTCAGTGAGGAGCCGGGAACAACTGCAGAAAGAGCCACAAAAGTGGGCAGCATGCGGCACTAGAGCGGGAAGAAGCGAAGGAAAAGACAGGGGAAGGAGAAAAAGCCAGGAAAAATGCAGGAAAATGGCGAGAGAAGCAGCCAGCATTGGGAGCACTGCAATGAAATTCATTGTATTCTTATCGGCGACTCTGGCAGCTCAGCTCAGCTCAGCCGGCCCGAGCTTTTGCAGTAAAGTTATTATTTCATAAAGCCAGAATTATTGTACTCTCACACATGGGTTGGAGGGAAGCCAAAGGGAATGAGGGGTGAGAGAAGTGAGTGTGGAAATGGAAACTCCTCCACGTGTCTGTTGGCATGCAAAATTACGCTTTAGTGGCGTAATTTTCATGCCTGAAAGTTGCAACTGCGGCTAAAGCAATATAAAATATAAATAGAAATTAAAATAACAAATAAAATAAATAAAAGCGGAAACGCAACAGAGGAAAAAACTTTATGACTAACGCAACTTGAGTTGAGTTTTCCTGCCTGCTGTCCTTGTAGCTGTTGTTGTTGATGCCTGACTGCCCGGAGGAGCAGTTACAAAATGGCTACAGTTTCATGCGAGCAACTAAAAGGATGCGAGCGAGGGAGGCTGCAAGGATATGTGTGTGTGCAAGTCGGCTGACCTGGGCATATCATTCCTCAAAATGGCAGACATTTGCGTTTGTTTGGCGCGCTTCCTGGCGCTGCCACTTCCGCTTCCGCCAGGACCGGCCGCAGAGTACCAACAAATAAAGTCACATGCAATTAAATAAATATGACAGTCACAGCAGCAGCAGCAGCGGCAGCCCCAAAAACAGAAAAGAGTCAACAACGCAGCCGGCCGCAGCCACACGAAGCTGCTGAATAAATAAAGCGGGCAGGAACAACTTTGCGTATATGTTTGATTACATAATTAGTGTCATTTAATTAGATGAAGGTCGAAATCCCCTCGGGCGGATTGCACTCGGCAAGGCGTAGCATTTGCATGCACAGAAAATAAAAAAAAAGTAGCACTGTGTTTGTCCCTAGCAACAATTTAGATAAATATTAAAAGTCTCTTAGAAAATGCTTAATATTAAAGCGAATTAATAATAATACAAACAAGTAATTCATGCTGAAAAATGAGAGAGAGACCTTCTGGCATCTGAAATAACTTTAAAAGGCTGACAATTCAATGGATTATATATATTTTCACAGCATTTTCCTTACAGGTATGACTTTAAACTGTTTTTGGTGAGGTGGTTCTGCTGCGGTTTGCATTTATTTCAAGGAGAGGTAACATTTTGCGGTTTAAATATTTATCCAAAACTATTTAGATGGCAGGGCCAAGTTGACTCCATAACTCATGCAAGGCAATACGAAATCATAATGTATCTCTGGGCCCAATGCACATTATTCATGGCCCCGGGAACACGGCCACAGTCCCTCATGCATATAGAGAACCTTATCAATACGTTTCGCATTTGTTTTCATTTTACGATTGCGTAACGAGATCAGCGTCGACAAATCCGAAAGCCACTAAAACCACAGCTCGCCAGGGCCATTGGGATCGAATGGAGCAATGGAGCCAGCCATGGATGGCCAATATGCCAATTGGCAACCGCGAGAAAGATGGGCTCGGGGCCTGGGACTTGGTCTCTTGGTCTGGGTTTAGAGGATTCCAGGAGTCCGTGCCCGTAGGTGGCGTTATCTGCGAATGAACTGGCACAAAACTGGCTGCAAAGAAAACAACAAACTATAGTAAATAGGGAAAGCCAGGCCAAGCCGAGCAATGCGCCAAAGTGTTGAAACAATCGTAAAAGCTGTTGTTTGCCGCGGGCCCCTGGCGGGCAGGGGCGGCGGCGGTAGCAAGTGGTAACTGATGGTCGTGGGTGGTGGCGCAGCTGTATCTGCCAATAGCGAGAGCAACAAGAACAACAGGAACAACAACAGCGATGCCGGGATTAGTACAGATGCAAATGAACAAAGCGATGGCATCGCTAACGCTGGCGCTGGCGCTGGTGCTCCTCTGGCTTTGGTGGCATATGCAAAACTCGAATGGGTTGCCTGAACTTAAATACAAAAGGCCAGGCCTGCGATAAAGGACCTAGGCAGCGACACACAAATGCACACACGGTAATCGCGAATGGTTCGCTGCTGAAGTGGATTTTGAGTAGGATATTGCACAACTGTTTGCCAAGTGGCAAGCGCTTGCTGGCAATTAACAGAATATGCTAAACTGCGACAACGAGTGTGCGGCTATATACGCGTGGATGCGCCTCCCGAATACCCTGGCAAAGGTCCTGTAAACGCCTGTGGACCGGCAAAGCCAAGCCGCAACCCTCCATTGGGCATGCTCCGACAACCAATTGGAGCCTCGGCTCCCGGTACTTAATCATGCTCCGTTGATTACCAACAAAGCGTCGCTGCCTGCGCTTTTCAAGCCGGGATTCGGATTCGAAATCGGGGATGCTTGCGGAACACGCCCAACCACCATCGAAAAATGGAAGCCGATGAAATATTGAGTTAAATACGTAGTAGACAGGGCCTCTGGTTTATTACATTCGAGTACACTGAAATAAGGATCACAGCGAATGCCTTTCTAAATCAATAAGTTCTAAGATTAAATATATAATTTAAAAATTCTTATAAATAACACTTGTTGAAAATATATTAAAGAAATTAAGCAACGAATTCATATAATTTTATTTGCCAGTGCAAATGGTTTATTAACAGCCGCCTCCTTCTTTTCCTCTCCACTTTCAGCTTACCAAGTCGGATGCCACGTCGGTGACGCTGAAAGGTGTCACGGGAGCTGAGCGGCAGCTATCAGTGCGAGGTCTCCGAGGACGCACCGCTCTTCCACACGGAGATCCGCTCGGCGCACATGCAGGTGATTGAGCTGCCAAAGACGATCCGGTGATGCAGGTGGACAAGAAGGTGATTGGCGCCAACGACAACTTCAAGGCCGTGTGCACTGTAGGACCTTCCTATCCGCCGGCCAACATCACCTGGTACATCAACGGACGCCAGGTGGGTTAACTATTATATTTCCTAACTCAAATACCTTTTAAAATAAATAAGATATAATACATATAAATTACTAATTCCTTAATTCGATTTCCCTTCCCCACGTAGGTCTACCAGACGCCGCTGCAGCATCTCGCAGGACACCTACGAGAGCTCCACCCTCCTCGTTGGAGATCCATCCGCACAGCCAGGTGCTGCAGGGCTTCTTCCATACGAAGTACCAGCCGAACATCAACCTGCTGTGCGAAGTGAACATCCTGCACGTGTTCCATAAGAGCGTCCAGCAGCGGCTCGTCCTGAGCAACGCGCCGCCGACGACCATCTCGCCGAATCTGCTGGGCCTGGAGGGATCGAAGCGGTATGCCAACGGGGATCCGGACAACTCGGCGCTGACCGGCGCCTCGCAGCGCTGCTGCATCTGCTGCGGGCCGCGGGCGCCCTCCTTCTGGCCATGGCCACGCTGACGGTGGCGCACCTGTGACCACAGCTGATGACCTAAACTGCTCCATGGCCACACCACACTACCGGACGAGTCGGAATCAGCAGCGGGAGCTGTGTAATTAAAAATAACAAACAAACAAACACACACAATGCGCTTCGGCATGGGAAGCGTGCTTAATTGCAGCAAAAACAACAAGGAAATGCAAAATCAAAGGAAAAACAAAATGAAAAAATCAGCGGGAAAACGACGGCGACCCTGCATTGTCAACGCCTAGTAGCATGTCCTTGTATTTTATATTTTTTTATTTGCACGGTTCGCCGAACAAAACAAACAACTGGGTCGCAGTCCATAAGCTCAAACCGAAAACCGAAGGATATTTTAATGCATTTATTAATTTGCGGTGGCTGCCTACAAAATTCGATAATAAACAGTAATTAAGGAGAAAAGGGATCTGCACTTCCACACACACACACAGCGATCAGAGGATGGTTAAAATAATAATAATAGGGAAAGTAAAAACATAGCATAAATTTAATACGTAACGTGGCTCGGACGTGATGTTGAACTCTTCAACAAACACACAGAAAAGAAAACAAATACAGCAGTCGAAGCATAGTAAAAATGAATCCATAAATTTAAATATATTAACACGCACTTGCAAATGAGACTTGCAAAACTAATTACATAAAGAAAAACAACAATTAATAAGCATAAGAGACACACATTTAACTACTAAGTACACCTACCCTCCAACTACCAACCTAGGCACATAAGTTATGTAAATAATTACTGTAAAGTATAAAAAAAACACAAAATAATAAATTAATAATACGAAACCCACACAAAGGCAGCAGACCGCGGCGTGTAGGCAAACATTAATTAAAGCTAGTGCAAGACGAGGAGAAAAGTTAAATACAAACTAATTAAGTCTTTATGAAAAATCGATGGAATCAAAAGAAAAAAATAAATCAAAAATGGATATCGGCCAAATTCAGTTTAATTGGATTTGTTTTCATTTCAATTGTGGCTTATTTGCGTTATCAGTTTGTCCATTCTCTGTTGAAGTTTTAATTTCCGTTGAACGGTTCGTGTTGGCAGCATAAGATGGACTTTGTTCTAGACTAAATTTAAACGAATAATGCAAAATATATATATTTATCGAATAATAAATGTCAGGACAAGAGAATTTAGTGCGTAAAAGTTAGTTGGACGATGATGTTAAGAGTATATACTGCCGAACGAACTCAGAGTAAATCCGTACTCCTTGGCCAAAGGACTATTTTAGATGTTCATGCGCAGCGCAAACTTACAAAACGATTCAGGTTGCGTTCGATTGTATGTACATCGTGCTCCGCATATATTGCTCAGCCAAGAACCGAAAATTGGCAAAATAGCAGTAAGCCGATTAAGCAACATATTGTAAATCAAAATCTTTCGATTTCGAAGAGAGTTGTGGCAGGTCGCAATAAACTGAAACGCAAACTAATCTTAACTAAACTAAAACAAAACTAATAATAAAATGTAAAATCAAACTTAAATACAGGAAAATCGATGAAATAATACAACAAATCCACAAAAGAGCCGAGCAAAGCGAGTCAACAACAAGGAGAAATTATATATTAAATATGCATAATTACGGATAATTTAATGGGAGTTAAGCAAAGCCAAAAGGTCAAACGAAATCAAACCACACAAAACCAACAAAGTGCACGCCGATGTGGGCGTGGAATTTAGCTCAACATTAACAGCGATAATGGCAAGAATTATATGACGAAATAAATAAATAATACAAAATGTACAACCGGTGTTTTATTTATCTCTTTAAATTAAAAGGGTTTAATAGGAGGCCTTATGCAATTTTTTTAAATGGGTAATACTTCTTAGCTAATGCACATATTAAATATTAATACAGACATGCAAGACAACAACGTTTCTAACTGTCTTTTAAAGTTAATATTATCCTTTCCTTAAAGAGTCAAAATTTCCGTAGATTGTCAAGCACTTTAGGTGTGCATAATTAAGGCAATGATCCCGTTATTAACGCAGACACACGGGCTATGGGGCACGGGCCACGGGCCACGCAAGGATGCCACTGTCGAAGTTGGTCCTTGTTCTCGCGTTGCCAACAACAGCTGCCCATGCAACACCAGCTACCAGTTACCAGCCCAGCCGAAGCTGCTACTGATACCGCTGCTGACACAGCCGGCGAGTGCTGAACACACAACAAGGGACCTGAGACCTGAGACGTGAGACCGGGGAATGGGGAACAGGGAACCGGGGTCCTGGGACCAGCACCAGGACCAGAGCATCGCCAGCGTCTCATGTTTTGTAAATTAAGCAAACAAATTAAGTGCACTTGGCGCCCAGCTCGCACACACTCGCTCGCCGCTGCGCCCTTGTAAACACATTGTGATTGTAACAAAAGCACATATATCAAAACACGTTGGGTGTGCAGTTGGAGAAAAAACACAGGAATTCATAGTGTCATTAGGTAGAGAATTAATTGCATTACATATATTAATTTCAGGTAGGTAAGTCTGTATGAAGTAGCTCTCTCTAACTCTTAAGGACTTCTTTATTTGATATTAAAATTTGAAGCAAGAAAACCCATTCCGTAAATTATTCATACTGCGTTTCTTTGGATGTACGTTCGCCCTTGAGCCCCGCTGGCTCTCAGGACATCGGGCACACCCCTAAGCGTGCCCACGCCACACCTAGCCGCGTCCGTTAGTTTGTCTTAATTAGTTGCAGCAACAGCGGGAACACAGCCACATGGCACGGAGCAAAGGCCACAGAATGGCAAAGCCACCGACTAGTGCAACAACGAGGCCGCGACCCACCGACCGAGCGACCGAGCGACCCAGCAGCGCAGGTAAGCGCTCGTATTATTTACAAGCCATTGGCTGCAGCCAAGACCCAACCGCAGTTTCAGCGTGCGTTGCCACTACCCTACCCCTTCCAGTCACTGCCACATCCTCCCTAGTTGCCGTAATTGTGCAGTCATCGTGGTGTTTAAAGTTTTACACGTAACCATATTGCCAAAGAGCTCGGCGCGCACACGGCGTATGCGTAACGCAAAATGAGTAGGCAAAACGCCTTTGAACACGCGAACGTGCCGAAGGAACTCAAGACGGAGACCCCTTCAATCCACTTGAATTCTGCTGACACAGCCACTAAGTAAGCAAATGGCTTATTCTGCTGAGTAAATCAACTATAATTACACTAGGCAGCAAAGTTGGGAAATAACTATTTGCAGGATGGCTGAAGAAAGCTGCTTTAAGTGATGGAAAATGTATTTATTTTGTATTTATCTTATTGGTAGAATATCCTTAATATTAATAATATCTAAGCTATCAATTAAAGCTTTATTAAAATTCATGTGTAATGTGTATTCTTTACGTTTTAATACAATTTCAAGCTGAAAATCTTTTAGCTGCAAGTTGCCTAAAACGGTAAAGTTCTTGCTAAATTGTGTCTCTGATTTTAAAATGTCGGGACTATATATAGCTGATGCTAATCCCGGCTGCTATATCCCCGCATCAATACTAATTCAAATGCGCCATTTTAATTAAATGCGTATCGGGCTACAAATAATGCAAATGGGATACTGGGATACACCAGGCAGAGCCTGGGACAAAAACATCAGCAAAATGAGTTGCATATTTCGAAGCCAGATCTCTCCTCTCTCCACTCTAAGGCCGGGACAATGTTTCACAGCCTCCGCTTTTGGGGGCGTGGCCAAAATGATTTGGTTTATGGTCCTTTCTGCATTTAACAACAGCAAACACAGTGGCCATTGGCAGAGCGGCCAGCAGGCTGACTGGCTGGCAGGCGAACCCAAAACATTGTTAAAATACAGCAACATTTTGGATTTATAGCGCGCTAATCGCGGCCAGCAGTGGGACAGGGCGGCCAGAGTCCGGACCGACTGGCATCCGGTGTAATGGAAATTGAAATGCAAATGCACGGCATGACATTTACGAGTGCTTCTGCAGTAGCAGCGGCAACATCAGACAAGAGCCAGGACAGGCGCTGCCAAAACTCAACAATAAAATGTTGCAAATAAATGCAGAGAGCAAAAAAAATTAATATTTACCTATGCAATGGGGATAAAAAAAATTAATATTTACCTACTTCAATGGGCATCAAAAGGGATCAAGCTAAAATTATATAGTTGTTGATTAATATGTGAAATATATAGAGTTTGTTATTTATAGTCATTTTATGACTCACAGTTACAACTTTTCAATCAGTTTAAGAGATTTTATAACCAATTAATTAATGGATTAATGGATCAAGCTTGAAAATGGAAAATTCCATTGCAATTAACACTTTAATGAATATTTTCATAAAACCTTATCCTTCAAACAGTCTTTACTGTAATACTTTCTTGTTTTGTACATATAGTCAGTAAAAAGTGTTTTAATTTAAAACAAAACCAGAAAAGTGTAATATTTGCTTTATATTTTTGAAATCCTTGTAGACCATTTATAACAATATTTTCCCAGTGTGACAGAGCGGCGCCCATTGCTGAAATCGACGTGTACTTGGCAGGCCCGGCGATTCTCTTGGCCGGCGCTGTGTTTTCATTTCGCAAATGCAAAACAAGACGCTGCCGGCCACGCCCTCAGATAGAGACAGCCTATAGATTTATGGCCGCGCAATTGGCGGAAGAAACAGATTTTCGCCCAGGGAGAACACTATATATTCATGGTTTAGTCCTATTTCAGGCGTGGTCGTGGCAGAATCCCGGCCAGAAACGCTTTATGGCAGAGGGAACACCCCAAAACTGATGATGAGCATCTTTATGACAACCATCCGACGCCTTGGACATGCAGCTGACGGAATGATGAATGCAGCTCTCTGAGACGACAGTGCGTCATAAATTCAGCAAGTGACGTTTAGCAGCAAGCCAGGGATGTCGAAAATTCAGAGCCAGAAGGTGATGGCGATGGCGATGGCGATGGGGTGCCATAATGCTGCATCTACGTGCTACGTGCCTCCTATTTGGCTTTGATTTTGAGCCATTGATCAAAGAGCAGAGCTTAAAGCAGGTCTCGAAGGTGATAAATTCTGCATTCAATGCTAGGCAGATCCCAAATCTGGCAAATAAACGCTTATTATTGCTTTGTGCATGTGCTTGAGGTAATATCGAGGGCAAAGTTTTCAGC